>PGFW01012268.1:7736-34912 GCA_003123925.1 Haematobia irritans | reverse complement strand
CTCCACACCCTCAAAAAAAAAAATCGCTTCTAACGATATGTTCCAAACATATTTTTGCAGGGAAGCACTATTTATTGAGATACCGCCGAAACATCTAACTATGTTTTGTATTTATGTAGATTACATATTATATGTTGGAAGCATTTTTGACCAAAAATAGTTATATTGCTTTTTCTGTCATACAAAATTATGCTGTTTTTTTTTTTGCAAATGTTCTATTTTTCTTTGGTTCGGATGTCTATTCTCTTTATTTCGAAACTCAATCTAACTATTCTCAAATTAAAAATAATATTTTTAGACTTAAGGGCATACCCAAAATTTTTGGCCTATTATAAAACAAGTTTTCCGAAAACAACATACAAAGCCGGTTTCACAGAATGCTCTTTCATTTCTTCTCTTCCGCCTGTTGTTTTTATCCCGTTATATCTTTTTATTCAACCCTCCGGTTTTCCATCTCTATTTCTTTTTCTTCTATTGACTTAAACTCTTCTCTCTCTCTGTTCGCTCTCTGAATAAAGATATTCAACAAGCATATATTATGTTTTATTTCGAAATTTTGTAAATTTATATATATGTTTTACATTTCCACGCATATTATTTTTTTTGAAACATTCATGCCCCACAACGAATATAATATTCTAAACATTATTTACATTATATGTTGTCCCAAACACTTTTGTGTTTAGTTTAGGAAAACATTACATTGTTTTGCACTTTAAATATATTTGTGTTTTAAAAAATTGTTGCCTTGAAAACATTTTGTTTTATATCGGAACATTTAATGAAACAATCATCATATTGTCTCATAAACAGATTTCATGATTTCGGCGGAGTTGCCTTCTGGGATGGACATCTTTTATTATTATGCATACAAAACCTACTTCCCCAGCATGATGAATTCCGTTGACTCTTTGGAAACATACATTTCATCCAATACGTTGTTGAAAATTTGGAATTGAATTCCGCGAAGGCTCTTGCACCCTCACAAAAATCCGCTTCTTAAATATACTTCCCAAACATATTTTTGCCTTCAAGCATATAACAATTTTTTGGGTATTGCCCAAACATTTATCATGTTTGGATCTCTTACCAAATTATATATAATCGTTGAAAAGGGAATATTTGGTCTAAACAATATTATGTTATGGGTAGTCTAAGTTCCAAACATTTTGTGATTTTGCATCCAAAATTCTATTAATGTTATCTTCCAAAAAACAATATGTTATTATTGTAGACCAATATTATTAAATTTTTGGAAGCATTTTGCACCCAAAAATTGATATTGCTTATCTAAAAAAATCTCCCAAACAAATCATTGCCTGCATCAAAAATTTTATTTATTTATATTTATATATTTACAATCATAATGAATTATGAAAATAACAAGCGTAATATAGACGTGCTAACACACATATCAGCGTTTTTCGACCTGAATGCTCAAAAGATTTTGTTTTCTGCCCAATTTGTATATATCCCACATCTTTCTAACTTCCACGGAGATTTTTTAGTTCTTACCACCTTTTTTTGTAATACAAACATTGCTAGAAGAAAAATTATTCAATTGTTATGATTTTTTTATTTTAATTTTTACCTTTTTTGCCGGCACGGGGATTCGAACAGCTGGACACACAGTTTGTAAGGATCAAAGAAGAAGCTAGATAATCAATTTAGCCCAAGGAAAAATAAAATGTTCATTTTGTAATAAACAAGCAACAACCACCAAAACTTAATTCAATATCGCTCCCTGGTTAAATAGCGCTCCAAGCTACTAAACACGATTTTAGTTTATTAGGCTATTTTCTTAAATTAATATATGTTTTGCATCCAGCATATTTTTATATTTACAACATTTTTACTGTCCCAAACATAATTAGTTCTAACATATTAACATATTATGTCCCAAACATGTTATGCTAGTTTATGCAACTTATTTGCTTGCCTCAAAAATATTGTCGTTTTTTAAAAATTTGTGTTCCAAACATATAATGTTTATAGCCAAAACATATGAAAAACAGTTCTTTATTCAACGTTGTGGAGGCAGCAAATTTTTTTTTGCACAAAAAGGGAAACTGTTTTATATTATATATGAACTAAAATTGTACTCCACATTTTGAGATTACACAAAACTACAATCACGAAATTGCACCCTCCCATAGAAAAATGAACTAATAATAAAGAAAAATATCATTGGCATTGGTATTTCATATTGAACTTATGTGTTACGTTTATTGAACTTTATACCCACGTTTAGTTCATAAGATGTCTTGAGACATTCTTTAATTAATTTCATTGGGCTGTGGAAAATTTCTACAAAAAAAAATTTTTGGTACCTGATGTCATAATTCTAAAATTGGTTTTTACCGGGTTATAATAACCTTATTCACGGACACCCAGATTTGATTCGTGTAACTGTTATCACAAACCCATGTAAATCGATTTTGATAACAGTTTGGCAAAGTATAATTTTCTACGCAGAACTTTTTTTTTTATTTAAACAACGCACCATGGAAATATCAAAAAATGTAAACACGATTTATTTTTAAAGTTTCTATGTGATGGTATTTTTTTTGGAAAAATACCCAAGGGTAGCTTCTCCTGTCCTAATATAAGGCCTGAGGTTGGAAGCTGTTATGCCAAGCAAGGAGTATTGCTAATCGATTATTACCTACTATTCCTATTCCCATCCCTTCTTAGAGGTCTTGAGATTTAATTTTATATGTTGCAGTACTATCGGAATCCGGTGGGTTAAGTGTCAATTCAAGATCAGCCTGTAATTGCCACAAAAATTATAACATGTTCACTGTGATAATGTGTTACTAAGCACTTGGAATATGATCAACACTAAGTTGTTTTTTGACTCTACAGCCATTTGTATACTTCGATGTGTTGGGTTTTTAGAAACTTTAGAATTCTACAAACTCTGAGCCACATGCATTGATCGTATTCGTATTCATATGAAGAAAATCTAAGGAAAATCATTAGAAGTTAAACACACCTGAGATATGGCCGCCCATTTTAATTGTGTGAATTATTTTTCGCTTTTTGTTTTTTCTTTGTAGCTTACATTTGCCTTTTCCACCTAACCTCCCTCAAGCGATTTGCAACAAGTGATGAGGTTCCGGCACTGAAACAGCAAAACAATTGTTGAGAATTACTCTGTCAATTAGATTTGTGTGTATGTGTGTCATATTTTTTAGGTTTTGGGAAAAATTCGTAGGTATATGCAATAGAGTTGCCATTTGTTGGTTATGCGATTGAATCCTGGGATTATCACAGGCAGAATGAGATTAGAATATTTGTTATTCCAGTTAAGCGGTTGCCTAGATTTCCAATTTATTAATTTGCCATACCACAACCATAAGATGGGGTAGTAATAATATGGCCATTCCGTTTGGTAAATACACCGAAATATCTATATCGAAAAGCGGGTTGCCATAGTGGTATTCTACGGAAAACATGGTCGATATTTTACTTTTTGTGGATTGATAGGAATTTCTTTTGATTTCCTCTCCAGCCCACTATTTTCTATAGAAAATAAAAATTGATGAAGTATAATTTCTTCTATTAGAAATAAACGAGAATTTCCATAAGAAATAGAATTTTTGACCAAATATATTAGAAATACAATTTTGACGAAATTATTTCCATTACAAATAAACATTTTTTGACAAAATATTTCTATTACAACTAAACATTTTTGATAAAATTTTCCTATAAAAAATAAACTCTTTTGAAAAAATTTTCTATGAATATACAAATATTACAAAATATTTCTATGAGAAATAAGTATTTTTGACAAAAGTTTCCCAAAGATAAAGAATTCTTTGATTAAAAATTTTCTATAAAAAAAATAACACGTTTTGACAAAATTTTTCTATAAGAAATAAAATGTCGACAAAATTTTTTTTTCTTAGAAATAAAATTTTTACAAATTTTTCTATGGAAATTAAATATTTTGGACAAAATTTTCTACAGACAAAATTTACACACTACCACACTCTCTCTGACAAAATTTCATTTAAGAAATAAAAAATTTGACAAATTTTTTTTATAGAAATAAAATTGTAGGAAATCTTTTATTAGAAAAAATTTTGACAAAAATTTTCTATTGGAAATAAAATGGTTAACAAAATTTTATACAGAATTAAAAATTTTGATAAAATCTTCTATAGAAATAAAATTTTTGACAAAATTTGCCTATAGAAATAACAAGCTGACAAAAATTTTCTATTGAAATTAAAATTTTGACACAAAATTTTCGTAATTATAAATAAAAATTTGATAAAAAATCTGCTTTATAGAAAAAAATTTTGACAAAATTTTTCTTGTAGAATAAATTTGTAATTGCTATAGAATATTTTTATAAAATTTCTACTTGAAATAGAAATGCAAAATTTGCTACGAATATACAAAATTTTATGATAAATTTACAATAACAATTTCTTGGAAATAATGTAATTTCTATAGAAATAAAAATTTTAGACCAAAATTTTGTTATTATAGAATAAAAATTTTGAAAAAATTTGTATACCGGAAATAAAATTTTGAATCTAAAAAATAACAAATTTTCAAAAAATTTGTTTAATATGATAAATAAAATTGAAAAATTTTTAGAATAAATGATAACTTCGTATAGGAAATAAACTTTTGACTAAAAATTTCTATTGAAATAAACATTTGACAAAATTTTCTATTAGAAATTAAAATATTTGACAAACTTTGCTAATTAGAAATAAAATTTTTGACAAAATTTTCTATAAAAATAAAACTGTTGATAAACATTTTTTATTAGAAAAAAATTTTGGAAAAAAAAAAATTTCAATAGGTAATAAAATTTTGACAAAATTTTCTGTAGAAATAAAAATTTTGATAAAATCTTCTATAGAAATAAATTTGAAAAAATCTTCTATTGAAATAAACCAATTTGACAAAATTTTTCATATTAGAAATAAAATTTTTGATAAAAAAATGTTCTAAAGAAATCAATTTTTGACTAAAAATTAGCCTAGTAGAAATAAATTTTTGACAAAAATTTGCAATAGAAATAAAATTTGACCAGTTATTTCTATAGAAAATAAAATGATGATAATCATTTTTTATAGAAAAAAAATTTCAATAGTAACTAAATTCTTTGACAAAAATTTTCTATAGAAATAAAATTTTTGACAAGATTTTCTATAAAAATAAAATTTTGACACAAATTAGAAATATAGAAATATTAAAATGTTTGATAACATTTTTCATAGAAAAAAATAATTTTTTTCAATAGTAATTTAAAAATTTTAAATACCAATTTTTCTATTAGAAATAAAAATTTATGAACAAAAAACTCGTTTATAGAAATAACACTATAATTAACATTAAAATTTTCTATAGACATAAAATGTTTGACCACAATCTTCTATAAGGAAATATTTTTTTTTTGCGTTATATAAAGGGCTAGTGCTGGCGATATTTCTGAGAGTTTTTAAAAGTTTTCATCAAGTGGTTTCACCCTAAATTGTTAAAACCACTGTTCGGTATTCGGCTATTAATATGGAAGTCCCTTAGTTTTCTTGGTTCAATCCTTATAAAATGGGAGGCAATGTGTGTGTCATAACAATATAAACTTTAATTCTGCTCAAAGCTTTGCTGGGTTCATTTCACCATGAATAAGGCGTTAAACAAAGTATATAACGGCGTTAAGTTCGGCCCAGGGCCGAATCTTTATGTTACTTCCACCATGCGACTTTGCGTTTTTAGAAACACTTATTACGAAAGGGACTGTCATCCACAAATTTTCAAACTCACAATGGTTGTTTAAATTTCAATATAAAGGGTGATTTGTTAGAGCTTGATAACTTTTTTTTTTTAAAAAACGCATAAAATTTGCAAAATCTCATCGGTTCTTTATTTGAAACGTTTAGATTTGGTCCGATGAATTTACTTTTTGTAAGATAATTTCATTTAATTAAATGTTTGACCGCGGTCGCTGCGTCTTAGGTGGTCCATTTCGGAAAGTTCCAATTTGTGCGCAACTTTTTTCGAGCATTTCGGCCGGAATTAGGGCCCGAATTTCTTCGGAATGTTTAGTCTTTCCAAAAGCTGGAATAGTTGCTGGCTTATTTCTGACGTTAGGCCCACCAAAAAATATACGTCTAAAGGCGTTCAAATCGCATGATCTTGGTGGCAACCTTACCGGTTCCATTTCTTGAGATGAATTGTTTCTCTCCGAAGGTTTTCCCTCAAAATTGGCCATAGAAACGCGAGCTGTGTGGCACGTGTAGCGCATCTTGTTGAAAACCACATCAGTTCAACCAAGTTCAGTTCTATCCATTTTTGGCCAACAAAAACGTTTGTTAGCATATCGAAACTGATATGCGCATCGCCATTCCCCGTAAACGTTGCGTTCCATACAGCATCTTTTCTGAAAAAATACGCGTCACAATGATTTCCACCAGCGTACAAAACCACACCAAAACAGTGCATTTTTCGGGATGCATTTGGCAGTTCTTGAACGGCTTCTTGGTTGCTCTTTCACTCCAACATGCGGGCAATTTTGCTTATTTACGTTAAGCATCAACCAGAAACTATGTGATAAATTGCTGATTTAATCTACTTCATCTTTTGCGATGATAGGATGATTAATTCAAATTAATATAACATAGAAAAATTACTATTTGAAAATCTAAAGGATATTTTGAATATATTTAAATATAAAAAAAGCGGATTTTCATGCAACTTTTCTAGGGCCCATTCACTGAAAATTCGGACGTTGCTGGCTCGTTAGTAAGTCTATTCATGATGAAAGTGTGCAAAGCATTACTGAGCAATCACTTCTTCTCTTTGACACAATGTCTGAAATCCCACGTGTATCTGTCAAAAATACTAATGCATGAAAATCACTAACCTCAAAAAGAATCACCTTTACTACCACCACGTATCCAAATTTCAACAAGGTCGTATGGATTTTTGCTTCTTCACAAAAGGCCACCGGAGGTCAAATTTCGGGGATCGGTTATATTGAGAGATAATATTTTCATTATGGACTGCATTCAGAAACCAATTCCTTGGCTATGTGTTTGTTGGATACCCCTATACTAACATCACGTACCAAATTTCAACCGAAATGGGAAGAATTTTGCTCTTCCAAGGTGCTCCAAGGTCAAATCTGGAAATCGGTTTATTATGGGGGCCTATAATATAATTATGGACCGACGATTCGACAATTTATTGCCATGGGTGTTTGAGGCCATATATTAACATCACGTACCAGAATTTCAACTAATCAGATGAATTTTGGTTTTCCAAGGGGCCTCCGGAGGTCCCAAATCTGGTGATCGGTTTATTGGGGCTATATATAATTATCGAGCGAATATGGCACCAATTTTGCCATAGTTGTTAGAGGA
Organism: Haematobia irritans; assembly: GCA_003123925.1. Taxonomy (NCBI): domain Eukaryota; kingdom Metazoa; phylum Arthropoda; class Insecta; order Diptera; family Muscidae; genus Haematobia; species Haematobia irritans. The sequence continues at coordinate 27,524 of PGFW01012268.1, read as the reverse complement.
CCATATTACTAACACACCGTACAAATTCAGCAAGCCAAATTGTCTGGGTTCGGTTTATATGGGGGCACTTTATATAAATTATTGAACCGATTATGGACAATTCTGCATATGGTTTGTTAGAGGACCATATTTACTAACCTATGCTAACCAAATTTCAGCCGGAGTTCGATTGAAATTTGCCTTCTCTTTAGAGGCCTCCCAAAGCCCAAAAACAATTTGGGGGTCCGTTTAATACACCCACGAGAAGGGAATTGAATCAAACCTCAACATGTTTTTTAAGAGCAAAAATGGTTATTTTTGGGTGGTGACCATGATAACAAGCGTATTTCGCAACCATTGTTTTATTTCCTCGGAAAATCATGGTTTATCCTGATTTCGGGCAAGCAGGTTATATGTGACGAGAGAAAATAACATTTTTGTTGACAAACATGTTACCATGCGGTTACCATACAAAAATTAAACATTTTTTGCTCTTGAAACATAGTTTGAGGTGATCAGTATTCCTTCTCTGCGTGGTATGGGGGCTATTACGGTACAAAGTGGAACCGATATGGCCCATTTGCATACCATCCGACCTTACATACAATAAACAACTAACTCTGTGCCAAGTTTCAAGTCGATTAGTTGTTTCGTTCGGAAGTTTTAGCGTTGATTTTCAACAGACGTGACGCGACAGACGGACGGAACGGACATTGGATCAGATCCTTACTTCAAGATTTCACACACGACCAGAATATATATACAACTTTTATGGCTGGGTCTCTAAGAGCAATATTTCGCATGGTGTTACAAACGGAATGACAAGAGTTTAATTCCGTTGTGGATGGGTTATAAAAATAAGATTGCTTTTATGAAGGTTTCCGATCCTAGTTATTAGGTTGAAATACATACTTTTCATTTCTCAAAAGACTTGGCAAACCCTTTTCCAATTGTTCTCTACTAATGTTCCGTTTAAAAAAAAAGATTGTTAGACATATTTGAGCATTAGCTAGCATTATAACACATCAAAATGGCGTTAGGTGTCGTCGCGTCGTTGAGCTATAACTTTTTAAAATTTTCAACTTGTAAGTGAATCATCATAATCAGTTTGCACATTATCGAATATAAATTAATAGGAGTGACTTAAAAATTCGCAAAGTATTCTAATAAGCAATAATTCCATTAAACCCTAGATTGCATGCCTGTGTAGCGCACTTGATTTATAAGAAAAATTTTTCCGATAATCGAGCACGCGATGCCTGTGAGGATAAATCAGAAGACTTCGAACATGAATGGACTTGTTTGGTCAAAGAATCTCAATGAGTTCAGCAGAGGAGAAGTGATTTTAGTGTCTTCACATATTTTGCGGTTATACATTTATCATAGCTGTTATGCTTGATGGAAACGTGTAAATTGCATTTGAAATTTTAAAAAATTTTTCGGTTGGAAATAGGATTTTAAACGAACGCATTAAAAATGAAGCAGGGCAGGCTCGTAAGCCCTTTTGAAATATCCTCCCTTAGTTTTCTCACCAATTCTATCATCACGCCAATGCTGCAGGATCTTGTTTTTCTGCTCCAATAATCTTGGCAAACCATTTTCGCCATTTTGGAAAGACATGATTTGGATAGAAGTTCGCGTGAAGATTTTACTGTGCACCATCGGAAACGTCAACCGTCTCTAGATCTGTTATATTATTTTGTGTATAGGGCTATGTTAATGCTCATTGTCTATATAGATATCAATATTCTTATAGGAATTTTTATTGCTTTTTCTGTTTTTTCTTGAAAAAATGTGTGCTCCTTTAAAAAATCTCGCCTTTGTCTGGCTAATACTAGATACTATGATTAGAGCCCTACAAACATTTTAAATGGTGAATAAATCGTTTCGTTTTTCTATTTGCTCGTTACCGGTGATATTGGCAGTGGTTGAAAACGCGTCCAAAGAGTAGACGAGCAAAAAATGGTAACAATACCAGAAATGATCCAACAAGTTAAGGCCAAGATGTGTAATCGAAAATCCACGTCGCCAGAGTGTAGAAATCTTGTGCTCGATATCTAATAAACGGATGGAGAACACGTATTAATAAAATGAAGGCTTGCGACTAAAGCCATGGAAGTTCCAAAACGGAGGCAAATCTCACTCGTATGCACAAAAGAACAAATAGGGACTTGTGCAAACCCATTTTCGGTGGACCGCGATAGAAACAGGTGTTTCCTAAGGACCCTCAACAACCGGCAAATCGGTTATTTTTTATATAACTCTGGTACTTTTAATTAAACTTGCAATTGAAAGAACACATTTCCAAACTAAGTTTAATGGTACAATTTACATATCAAAAAAATGTGTTCGAACATTGATAAAACTTATCGAAATTGTTTTCCCGCTCATTTTGTGACACAATATAATTAGACTTTCCTTTCAAAATTTTATGAAAACTGGTTGAACCGAGTTAGGTATTTTCAAAAAAACCAACCGTTTTCATCGGTTTTTGAAAGTCGGCGTTTTCAAAAAACTGGAGAAAACCCGACATTTGCAAAGAACCCGGTTTTTTATACCTGCGCCACACTTGGAACAAAGGTTCATAAACCAAGTCGAGTGTGCACGTGACTCACGAAAATTTTCGTGATTCACGCGTGAGTACGATGGCAACGGCCGTGAGTTGTGCCGATGCAGCGTAGATATAACAAACCAAATGTTCGTGCGTGAGTCACGAAAAATAATTTCTTCGTAATGTCGTGCGTGAGTAACGAATTTTCGGGAAAAATTACCTGCTCACGAAAAATAATCCCGCCCACGGACAATAAAACGTTATTTGAGTTTGAATTCATTTACAATTTTTATGTGAGCACATGAAGATCGTTAAAGTTATAATAAAACCGCTCTCGATGTACTAATCATGTTACCCATGTTTTCAGACATGTCCTATGGTTAATTACTCAATTAAAATTATTCGTGAGCCACGACAGTTATTCGTGAGTCACGACATTTTTGCTGAGTTCACGATATTTTTTCGTGAGTCACCGGGTATTTTAGTGAGTCACGACATTTCGTAACGTGAGTTACAAAGTTTCTTTTTCGATGAGTGTGCGTTAATTTCTTACCAAACAATATCAGGTGGCGTCGAGTAAGATTTTCCTTCCTAACGAGAGTAAAAATATTTAGTTCACGTGCACCACCTAAGATAGGTTCCACGAAAAAAGTTGATTGCGGTCACCCCCAGTTTTGTTAGCATCCTTATTCGAAGACAAATTTCTCAGAAACACCAAAACTTTTTTCGTGCACCCTACGACCCTCCGAAATAACCAATTTATTTGTGCTTGTGTCGTTTCATTTTGAAGTCACGATCGAAATAAGAAGAGCATAGCGTTGTTCGTGTCGGTTGATCAGGGCAACTATTTCGTGCATTGGAAAAAAACAAAACAACAAATTTTTTGACTCCGAAACGTCACAATTTGATTTTTTAATTTTTTTTTTAATCTTCGCTTGCGTTATACCCCATATGATGCCCATTTTAAATAACCAATAAAGATCTTAAACAAAATATGAAACTTTTGTTTTGAAGTACTTTTACTTATATTTCAATTAAACAAAAAAGTTAACGGAGGATTTTAAAAAGTCAAATAGGTCACCTTACACACCCACCAAATTAATTTTTGCTTTTTGTCATGGTGTCCGATCGAACCACATTGGCACATCGTTATTTCACACCTGTTTTTCTGTAACTTTCTAAACGGTAGCTTTGTAACATACTCGTATGTTTGCACTTCGGCTTTTCTGCGTTTATGAAACAAAGTGCATGGCGTTTTTATACCCTCCACCATAGGATGGGGGTATATTAACTTTGTCATTCCGTTTTTGTAACAGCATCGAAATATTTGCTTCTAAACCCATAAAGTATATATATCTTGTGGTTTTCGTGCGTGAAATTCTGAGTCGATTCTGAGCATGTCCGTCCTTCCTGCCGTCTGATTGAAATTCACCGCTAACTTCCGAACGAAACAAGCTATCGACTTTGGGAAACTTTTGGCACCACAGTAGTTGTTGTTTTGATGTAGGTCGATGGTATTGCAAATGGGCCATATCGGGTCCACTCTTTAATCGCTTATAGCCCCAATATAATCGATTTTTATGGACTAATTATTGCATGATTGCTAGAGGGATAACATATATTATCAACACGTACTAAATTTCAACCAGATCATATGAAATGTACGCCTCCAAGATTTTCTGGAAATCAAATCAGGGGATCGATTTATACACTGAAAAAAGCTTGCGAGGTTCCAAATATTTTTTCTTTATACTAATGATTTTGGTATTCATTCCGAGTTAAAGAACCGGAGAATTTATTTTCTCTGAAATTGAATTTTTTACTTGACACTAGGAAAAAATTTGGATTTGTTCGTTCTTCATGTACTATCAAAGTCTTTTAAAATCGTGCTTATGACAACTTAAATTTCCAAATTCAGGCTTGACTACAAATTTCAGACTAGACTAAAATGTATGATATTGAACAAACGTCTATTAAATGAAGCGTTGAAAAACGACTCCTAAAAATAATCACACAATTAAAATGGGCGGCATATATCGTTCAGGTGTGTGTTTAACTTCTATGATTTCCTTAGATTTTCTTCATATGATACGAATACGATCATGCATGTGGCTCAGAGTTTGTAGAATTCTAAAGTTTCTAAAAACCCAACACATCGAAGTATACAAATGGCTTGTAGAGTCAAAAACAACTTAGTGTGATCATATTCCAAGTGCTTAGTAACACATTATCACAGTGAACATGTTATATTTTGTGGCAATTACAGGCTGATCTTGAATTGACACTTAACCCACCGGATTCTCGATAATACTGCAACATCATAAAATTAAATCTCAAGACCTCTTAAGAAGGGATGGAATAGGAATAGTAGGTATATATATCGATTAGCAATACTCCTTGCTTGCATAACAGCTTCCCACCTCAAGCCTTATATTAGGACAGGAGAAGCTACCCTTGGGTATTTTCCAAAAAAATACCACACATAGAAACTTTAAAAATAAATCGTGTTCATTTTTTGATATTTCCATGGTGCGTTGTTTAAATAAAAAAAAAAGTTCTGCGTAGAAAATTATACTTTCAAACTGTTATCAAAATCGATTTACTATGGGTTGTGTGATAACAGTTACACGAATAAATCTGGGTGTCCGTGGAATAAAGGTTATTATAACCCGGTATAAAACCAATTTTAGAATTATGACATCAGGTACCAAAAATTTTTTTTTGTAGAAATTTTCCACAGCCCAATGAAATTAATTAAAGAATGTCTCAAGACATCTTATGAACTAAACGTGGGTATAAAGTTCAATAAACGTAACACATAAGTTCAATATGAAATACCAATGCCAATGATATTTTTCTTTATTATTAGTTCATTTTTCTATGGGAGGGTGCAATTTCGTGATTGTAGTTTTGTGTAATCTCAAAATGTGGAGTACAATTTTAGTTCATATATAATATAAAACAGTTTCCCTTTTTGTGCAAAAAAAAATTTGCTGCCTCCACAACGTTGAATAAAGAACTGTTTTTCATATGTTTTGGCTATAAACATTATATGTTTGGAACACAAATTTTTAAAAAACGACAATATTTTTGAGGCCAAGCAATATAAGTTGCATAAACTAGCATAACATGTTTGGGACATAATATGTTAATATGTTAGAACATAATTATGTTTGGGACAGTAAAAATGTTGTAAATATAAAAATAATGCTGGATGCAAAACATATATTTAATTTAAGAAAATAGCCTATAAACAAAATCGTGTTTAGTAGCTTGGAGCGCTATTTACAGGGAGCGATATTGGAATTAAGTTTTGGTGGTTGTTGCTTGTTTATTAACAAAATGAACATTTTATTTTTCCTTGGGCTAAATTGAATATCTAGCCTTACTTCTTTGATCCTTACAAACTGTGTGTCCAGCTGTTCGAATCCCCGGCGTCCCGGCAAAAGGTAAAAATTAAAATAAAAAAATGCATATAGCAATTGAAAGTAATTATTTCTTTCTACAATGTTTGTATTAGCAAAAAAAAAGGTGTAAGAACTAAAAAATCTGCGTGGAAGTTAGAAGATGTGGGATATATAAAATTGGGCAGAAACAAAAAATTTTTGAGCATTCAGGTCGAAAACGCTAATGTTGTTAGCAACCCCTATATTAGCGCTTGTTTAGTTATTCATAGATTCATTAATGATTGTAAATATATAAATATAAATAAATAAAATTTTGAGCACAATATTTGTTTTGGGAGATTTTTTTACGAAAGGCATATAATTTTTTGGGTGCAAAATGCTTCCAAAATTTACATAATTATATGGTCTACATAATAACATATTTTTTTTTGGAAGGATAACATTAATAGAATTTGGATGCAAAATCACAAAATGTTTGGAGACTTTAGACTACCCAAACATAATATTGTTAGACCAATATTCCGCTTTTCAAACGATTATTTAATATATTTGTAAGAGATCAAACATGATAAATGTTTGGGCAATACCCAAAAAATGTATATGCTTGAAAGCAAAAATATGGTTTGGGAAGGTAATATGTTAAGAATGCGATGTTTTGTGAGGTGCAAGAGCTTCCGGAATTCAATTCCAAATTTTCAACACGTATTGGATGAAATGTATTGTTTCCAAAGAGTCAACAGGAATTCATCATCTGGGGAAGTGGTTTTGTATGCATAATATAAAAGAATGTTCATCCCAGGAGGCACTCCGCAAATCTGCGAATCTGATTTTATGAAGCTAATTATTGCATGATTGTTTCATTAAATGTTCCGATATAAAACAAAATGTTTTCAAGGCAACAATTTTTTAAAACACAAATATATTTAAAGTGCAAAACAATGTAATGTTTTCCTAAACTAAACACAAAAGTGTTTGGGACAACATATAATGTAAATAATGTTTAGAATATTATATTCGTTGTGGGGCATGAATGTTTCAAAAAAAATAATATGCGTGGAAATGTAAAACATATATATAAATTTACAAAATTTCGAAATAAAACATAATATATGCTTGTTGAATATCTTTATTCAGAGAGCGAACAGAGAGAGAGAAGAGTTTAAGTCAATAGAAGAAAAAGAAATAGAGATGGAAAACCGGAGGGTTGAATAAAAAGATATAACGGGATAAAAACAACAGGCGGAAGAGAAGAAATGAAAGAGCATTCTGTGAAACCGGCTTTGTATGTTGTTTTCGGAAAACTTGTTTTATAATAGGCCAAAAATTTTGGGTATGCCCTTAAGTCTAAAAATATTATTTTTAATTTGAGAATAGTTAGATTGAGTTTCGAAATAAAGAGAATAGACATCCGAACCAAAGAAAAATAGAACATTTGCAAAAAAAAAAACAGCATAATTTTGTATGACAGAAAAAGCAATAATACTATTTTTGGATCTGCAAAAAATGCCTTCCAACATATAAATTAATCTCACATAAATAACAAACATAGTTAGAATGTTTCGGCGGTATCTCAATAATATAATGTTGCTTCCCTGCAAAAAAAATAATGTTTGGAACATATCGTTAGGGAAGCGATTTTTTTTTTTGAGGGTGTGGAGAATCTCATTCTGCCTGTGATAATCCCAGGATTCAATCGCAATACCAACAAATGGCAACTCTATTGCATATACCTACGAATTTTTCCCAAAACCTAAAAAATATGACACACATACACACAAATCTAATTGACAGTAATTCTCACAATTGTTTGCTGTTCAGGCCGAACCTCATCACTTGTTGCAATCGCTTGAGGGAGGTTAGGTGGAAAGGCAAATGTAAGCTACAAAGAAAAAACAAAAAGCGTATATTGGGGCTATAAGCGATTAAAGAGTGGACCCGATATGGCCCATTTGCAATACCATCGACCTACATCAAAACAACAACTACTGTGGTGCCAAAAGTTTCCCAAAGTCGATAGCTTGTTTCGTTCGGAAGTTAGCGGTGAATTTCAATCAGACGGCAGGAAGGACGGACATGCTCAGAATCGACTCAGAATTTCACGCACGAAAACCACAAGATATATATACTTTATGGGTTTAGAAGCAAATATTTCGATGCTGTTACAAAAACGGAATGACAAAGTTAATATACCCCCATCCTATGGTGGAGGGTATAAAAACGCCATGCACTTTGTTTCATAAACGCAGAAAAGCCGAAGTGCAAACATACGAGTATGTTACAAAGCTACCGTTTAGAAAGTTACAGAAAAACAGGTGTGAAATAACGATGTGCCAATGTGGTTCGATCGGACACCATGACAAAAAGCAAAAATTAATTTGGTGGGTGTGTAAGGTGACCTATTTGACTTTTTAAAATCCTCCGTTAACTTTTTTGTTTAATTGAAATATAAGTAAAAGTACTTCAAAACAAAAGTTTCATATTTTGTTTAAGATCTTTATTGGTTATTTAAAATGGGCATCATATGGGGTATAACGCAAGCGAAGATTAAAAAAAAAATTAAAAAATCAAATTGTGACGTTTCGGAGTCAAAAAATTTGTTGTTTTGTTTTTTTCCAATGCACGAAATAGTTGCCCTGATCAACCGACACGAACAACGCTATGCTCTTCTTATTTCGATCGTGACTTCAAAATGAAACGACACAAGCACAAATAAATTGGTTATTTCGGAGGGTCGTAGGGTGCACGAAAAAAGTTTTGGTGTTTCTGAGAAATTTGTCTTCGAATAAGGATGCTAACAAAACTGGGGGTGACCGCAATCAACTTTTTTCGTGGAACCTATCTTAGGTGGTGCACGTGAACTAAATATTTTTACTCTCGTTAGGAAGGAAAATCTTACTCGACGCCACCTGATATTGTTTGGTAAGAAATTAACGCACACTCATCGAAAAAGAAACTTTGTAACTCACGTTACGAAATGTCGTGACTCACTAAAATACCCGTGACTCACGGAAAAAATATCGTGAACTCAGCAAAATGTCCGTGGACTTCACGAAAACTGTCGTGGCTCACGAAATAATTTTAATTGAATAATTAACCAATAGGACATGTCTGAAAACATGGCGAACATGATTAGTACATCGAGAGCGGTTTATTTAAACTTTTAACATCTCAGGTGCTCACTAAAATTGTAAATGAATTCAACTCATAAGCGTTTTATGTCCGTGGGCGGGATTATTTTCGTGAGCGTATTTTTCCGAAATTCGTTACTCACGCACACTTACGAAGAAATTATTTTCGTGACTCACGCACGACATTTGGTTTGTTAATTACGCTCACGCACACTCACGCCGTTGCCATCGACTCACGCGTGAATCACGAAAATTTTCGTGAGTCACGTGCACACTTTTTATACCTTGTTCCACAGTGTGGCGCAGGGTATAAAAACCGGGTTCTTTGAATGTCGGGTTTTCTCGTTTTTGAAAACCCGACTTTCAAAACCGATGAACGGTGTTTTTTGAAATACCTAACCGGTTCAACCAGTTTTCATAAAATTTTGAAAGGAAATCTAATTATATTGTGTCAGCAAAATGAGCGGGAAAACAATTTCGATAAGTTATCAAATGTTGACACATTTTTTTTGATTGTAATTTACCATTAAACTTATTTGGAAGTGTTTTCATTGCAGTTTAATAAAGTAACCCCAGAGTTATATAAAAAAAACGATTGCCGGTTGTTGAGGTCTTGGAAACACCTGTTTCTAACGCGGTCCACCGAAAATGGGATTTGCACAAGTCTATTTGTTTTTGTTGCAATACGATGAGATCTTGCCCGTTTTGGAACTTTCAACTGGCTTTAGTCCAAGCTCATTTTAAATACGTGTTCTCATCCGTTTATTAGATATCGAGCAAAGATTTCTACCACCTGCGACGTGGATTTTCGATCACATCTGGGGCCTTAATTGTTGGGATCATTTTCTGGTATTGTTACCATTTTTTGCTCGTCTACTCTTTGACGCGTTTCAACACTGCCAATATCACGGTAACGAGCAATAGAAAAACGAAACGATTTATTCACATTTAAATGTTGTAGGGCTCTAATCATAGTATCTAGTATTTAGCCAGACAAAGGGAGATTTTTAAGAGCACAACATTTTTCAAAAACAAAACAGAAAAGCATAAAATTCTATAAGAATATTTGTATCTATATAGACATGAGCATTAACATAGCCCTACACAAAATAATAGAACAATCTAGACGGTTGACCGTTTCGATGGTGACATAAAATCTTCACCGAACTTCTTCAAATCTTCTTCCAAAGGCGAAAATGGTTGCCAAAATTATTGGGAGCAGAAACAAGATCCTGCAGGCATTGGCTGGATGATAGAATTGGTGAGAAAACTAAGGAGATATTTCAAAAGGCTTACGAGCCTGCCTGCTTCATTTTTAATCGTTCGTTTAAATCCCTATTTCCAACCGAAAATTTTTTAAAATTTAAATGCAATTTACCTTTCCATCAAGCATACAGCTATGATAAATGTATAACCAGCATATGTGAAGACACTAAAATCACTTCTCCTCGCTGAACCAATTGAGATTCTTTGACAAAAAGTCCATTCATTTGAAGTCTTTCTGATTTATCCTCAAAGGTCATGCGTGCTCGATTATCGGAAAATTTCTTATAAATCAATGCAGGCTACACAGATGCAATCTATGGGTTTAATGAATTATTGTTATTAGGAATATTCGAATTTTTAAGTCACTCTATTAATTTATTCGATAATGGCAACTACGATTATGATGATTCACTTACAAGTTGGAAAATTTTAAAAGTTATTGCTCACACGACCGACGAATAACCATTTTGATGTGTAAATGCTACTAATCTCAAATATGTTAACAATCTTTTTTTACCACAGTTAGTAGAGAATCATTGGAAAAGGGTTGCCAAGTTTTGAGAATGAAAGTATGTATTCAACCTAATAACTAGGATCGGAAAACCTTCATAAAAGCAATTATTTTTATAAACCTCCACAACGGGAATTAACTTTGTCATTCCGTTTGTAACACATCGAAATATTGCGCTCTAGAGAGCCGCAGCATAAAAGTAATATATATATATATTCTGGGTCGTGGTGAAATTCTGAGTCGATCTGAGCAAGTGTCCGTCCGTCCGTCTGTCCGTCCGTCTGTTGAAATCACGCTAACTTCCGAACGAAACAAACTATCGACTTGAAACTTGGCACAAGTAGTTGTTATTGATGTAGGTCGGATGGTATTGCAAATGGGCCATATCGGTCCACTTTTACGTATAGCCCCCATACACGCAGAGAAGGAATATGATCACCTCAAACATGTTTCAAGAGCAAAATGTTATTTTTGTATGGTAACCATGTAACATGTTTGTCACTAAAATGTTATTTTCTCGTCACATATAACCTGCTTGCCGAAATCAGATACATGATTTCCGAGGAAATAACATGGTTGCGAAAACCATGTTACATGGTCACCACCCAAAAATAACATTTTGCTCTTAAAACATGTTTGAGGTGATCATATTCCTTCTCTGGGTGTATAAACGGACCCCCAAATTTGGCTTGGGAGGCCTCTAAGAGAAGCAAATTTCAATCCGATCCGGCTGAAATTTGGTACATAGGTTAGTATATGGTCTCTAACAAACCATTGCAGAAATTGGGTCCATATCGGTCAATAATTATATAAAGCCCCATATAAACCGAAACCACAATTTGGCTTGCTGAATTTGGTACGGTGGTGTAGTAATGATGGTCTCTAACAACTATGGCAAAATTGGTCCATATCGCTCGATAAATTATATATAGCCCCCATATAAACCGATCACCAGATTTGGGCCTCCGGAGCGCCCTTGGAAGAACCAAAATTCATCTGATTCAGTTGAAATTTGGTACGTGATGTTAATATAGTGGCCTCAAACACCCAATGGCAAAAATTGTCGACGTCGGTCCGCATAATTATATATTAGGCCCCATATAAACCGATTTCCAGATTTGACCTCTGGAGCACCTTGGAAGAGCAAAATTCTTCCCATTCGGTTGAAATTTGGTACGTGATGTTAGTATAGGGTATCCAACAACCATGCAGGAATTGGTTCCTATCAGTCCATAATAAAATATATCTCTCATATAAACCGATCCCCAAATTTGACCTCCGGTGCCTTTTGGAGAAGCAAAATTCATCCGACCTTGTTGAAATTTGGTACGTGGTGGTAGTAAAGGGTGATTCTTTTGAGGTTAGGATTTTCATGCATTAGTATTTGACAGATCACGTGGGATTTCAGACATGGTGTCAAAGAGAAAGATGCTCAGTATGCTTTGACATTTCATCATGAATAGACTTAACTAACGAGCCAGCAACGTCGAATTTTCAGGTGAATGGGCCCTAGAAAAGTTGGCAGAAAAATCCGCTTTTTTATCGATCAAATTTGTCTTCAGAATCAGTGATGGTCGCTCAGATGAGGCTCATTTCTGGTTGAATGGCTACGTAAATAAGCAAAATTGCCCGCATTTGGAGTGAAGAGCAACCAGAAGCTGTTCAAGAACTGCCATGCATCCCGAAAAATGCACTGTTTGGTGTGGTTTGTACGCTGGTGGAATCATTGGACCGTATTTTTTTCAAAGATGCTGTTGGACGCAACGTTTACGGGAATGGCGATCGCTATCGTTCGATGCTAAACAAACTTTTTGTTGCCAAAAATGGAAGAACTGAACTTGGTTGAACATGTGGTTTCAACAAGATGGCGCTACATGCCACACAGCTCGCGATTTCTATGGCCATTTTGAGGGAAAACTTCGGAGAAACAATTCATCTCAAGAAATGGACCGGTAAGGTTGCCACCAAGATCAGCGATTTGACGCCTTTAGACTATTTTTTTGTGGGCTACGTCAGAAATAAGCCAGCAACTATTCCAGCTTTGGAAGACAACATTTCCGAAGAAATTCGGGCTATTCCGGCCGAAATGCTCGAAAAAAGTTGCCCCAAATTGGACTTTCCGAATGGACCACCTAAGACGCAGCGCGCGGTCAAACATTTAAGAAATGAAATTATCTTCAAAAAGTAAATGTCATGGACCAATCTAACGTTTCAAATAAAGAACCGATGAGATTTTGCAAATTTTATGCGTTTTTAAAAAAAAAAGTTATCAAGCTCTTAACAAATCACCCTTTATATGATATTTAACAACCATGTGAGTTGAAATTTGTGGATGACAGTCTTTCGTAAAAGTTTCTACGCAATCCATGGTGGAAGGTACATAAGATTCGGCCTGGCCGAACTTACGGCCGTATATACTTGTTTAACCCTTATTCATGGTAATGAACCCAGCAAAGCTTTGAGCAGATTAAAGTTATATTTTATGAACACACTATTGCCTCCCTTTTAGGATTGAACAAAAACTAGGGACTTCCATATTATAGCCGATACCGAACAGCGTTTTACATTAGGGTGAAACCACTTGATGAAACTTTAAAACTCTCAGAAATATCGCCAGCACTACCCTTTATATACCAAAAAAATATTTCTATAGAAAATTGTGTCAACATTTTTATTTCTATAGAAAATTTTATGTTATTATATGTTATTTCTATACGAGTTTTGTCATAATTTTATTTCTATAGAAAATTGTATTAAAATTTTATTACTATTGAAAAAAATTTTTTCTATGAAAATGTTATCAACATTTTATTTCTATATTCTAATTGTGTCAAAATTTTATTTTTATAGAAAATCTTGTCAAAATTTTATTTCTATAGAAAATTTTGTCAAAATTTTATTACTATTGAAATTTTTTTCTATAAAAAATGTTATCATCATTTTATTTCTATAGAAAACTTTGTCAAAATTTTATTTCTATTGCAAATTTTGTCAAAATTTTATTTCTATAGCTAATTTTGTCAAAATTTTGATTTCTTTAGAAAATTTTGTCAAAATTTTATTTCTATAGAAAAATTTTGTCAAATGTTTATTTCAATAGAAATTTTTATCAAAATTTTATTTCTATAGAAGATTTTATCAAAATTTTATTTCTACAGAAAATTTTGTCAAAATTTTATTACTATTGAAATTTTTTTCAAAATTTTTTCTATAAAAAATGTTATCAACAGTTTATTTTTATAGAAAATTTTGTCAAAATTTTATTTCTATAGCAAAGTTTGTCAAAATTTTATTTCTATAGAAAATTTTGTCAAATGTTTATTTCAATAGAAATTTTTATCAAAAGTTTATTTCTATAGAAGATTTTATCAAAATTTTATTTCTACAGAAAATTTTGTCAAATTTTATTTTTATAGCAAATTTTTATCAAATTTTTATTTCTATAGAAAATTTTGTCTAAATTTTATTTTTATAGAAAATTTATCAAAACTTTATTTCCATAGAAATTGTTGTCAAAATTTTATTTCTATAGCAAATTTTGTCAAAATTTTATTTCTGTAGCAAATTTTGTCAAAATTTTATTTCAGTAGAAAATTTTATATAAAATTTATTTCTAAGAGAGATTTTATAAAATTTTATTTCTACAAGAAAATTTTGTCAAAATTTTATTTCTATAGCAGATTTTTATCAAATTTTTATTTATATAGAAAATTTTGTCAAAATTTTATTTCAATAGAAAATTTTGTCAGCATTTTATTTCTATAGCAAATTTTGTCAAAATTTTATTTCTATAGAAGATTTTATCAAAATTTTAATTCTGTATAAAATTTTGTTAACATTTTATTTCCATAGAAAATTTTGTCAAAATTTTTTTCTATAAAAGATTTTCCCACAATTTTATTTCTATAAAAAAATTTGTCAAATTTTTATTTCTAAAGATTTTGTCAAAATTTTATTTAAATTTTCTGTAGAAAATTTTGTCAAAATATTATTTCCATAGAAAATTTTGTAAAAATTTTATTTCTAAAAAAAAATTTTGTCGACATTTTTATTTCTATAGAAAAAATTTTGTCAAACTGTTTTTTATTTTATAGAAAATTTTATCAAAAATTCTTTTTCTTTGGAAACTTTTGTCAAAATATTATTTCCATAGAAATTTTTGTAAATATTTTATTTCTATAGAAAATTTTTGTCAAAAAGTTATTTTTATAGAAAATTTTATCAAAATGTTAGTTGTATAGAATATTTTGTCAAAATGTTATTTGTATGGAAAATTTCGTCAAAATTGTATTTCTATATATTTGGTCAAAATTCTATTTCTTTGGAAATTTTGTTTATTTCTATAGAAAAATTATACTTCATCATTTTTCTATAGAAATAAGTGGCTGGAGAGGAAATCAAGAATTCTATCAATCCACCAAAAAGTAAAATATCGACCATTTTCGTAGAATACCAACTATGGCAACCGCTTTTCGATATAGATATTTCGGTGTATTACAAACGGAATGGCCATATTATTATACCCCATCTTATGGTTGTGGGTATGGCAAATTAATAAATTGGAAGAATCTAGGCAACCGCTTAACTGGAATACAAATATTCTAATCTCATTCTGCCTGTGATAATCCCAGGATTCAATCGCAATACCAACAAATGGCAACTCTATTGCATATACCTACGAATTTTTCCCAAAACCTAAAAAATATGACACACATACACACAAATCTAATTGACAGTAATTCTCACAATTGTTTGCTGTTCAGGCCGAACCTCATCACTTGTTGCAATCGCTTGAGGGAGGTTAGGTGGAAAGGCAAATGTAAGCTACAAAGAAAAAACAAAAAGCGAAAATAATTCACACAATTAAAATGGGCGGCATATCTCAGGTGTGTTTAACTTCTATGATTTCCTTAGATTTTCTTCATATGATACGAATACGATCATGCATGTGGCTCAGAGTTTGTAGGAATTCTAAAGTTTCTAAAACCCACACACGAAGTATACAAATGGCTGTAGAGTCAAAACAACTTAGTGTTGATCATATTCCAAGTGCTTAGTACACATTATCACAGTGAACATGTTATATTTTTGTGGCAATTACAGGCTGATCTTGAATTGACACTTAACCCACCGGATTCCGATAATATCTGCAACTCATAAAATTAAATCTCAAGACCTCTTAAGAAGGGATGGGAATAGAATAAGTGGTAATATATCGATTTAGCAATACTCTCTTGCTTGCATAACAGCTTCCAACCTCAGGCCTTATATAGGACAGGAGAAGCTACCCTTGGGTATTTCCAAAAAATACCACACATAGAAACTTTAAAAATAAATCGTGTTACATTTTTTGATATTTCCATGGTGCGTTGTTTAAATAAAAAAAGTTCTGCGTAGAAAATTATACTACAAACTGTTATCAAAATCGATTTACATGGGTTTGTGATAACAGTTACAACGAATAAATCTGGGTGTCCGTGGAATAAGGTTATTATAACCCGGTATAAAACCAATTTTAGAATTATGACATCAGGTACCAAAAATTTTTTTTTGTAGAAATTTTCCACAGCCCAATGAAATTAATTAAAGAATGTCTCAAGACATCTTATGAACTAAACGTGGGTATAAAGTTCAATAAACGTAACACATAAGTTCAATATGAATACCAATGCCAATGATATTTTTCTTTATTATTAGTTCATTTTTCTATGGGAGGGTGCAATTTCGTGAGTTGTAGTTTTGGGTAATCTCAAAATGTGGAGTACAATTTAGTTCATATATAATATAAAACAGTTTCCCTTTTTGTGCAAAAAAAAATTTGCTGCCTCCACAACGTTGAATAAAGAACTGTTTTTCATATGTTTTGGCTATAAACATTATATGTTTGGAACACAAATTTTAAAAAACGACAATATTTTTTTGAGGCCAAGCAAATAGTTCATAAACTAGCATAACATGTTTGGGACATATATGTTAATATGTTAGAACTAATTATGTTTGGGACATAAAAATGTTTGTAAAATATAAAATAATGCTTGGATGCAAAACATATATTAATTTAAGAAAATAGCCTATAAACAAATATGTGTTTAGTAGCTTGGAGCGCTATTTAACAGGGAGCGATATTGGAATTAAGTTTGGTGGTTGTTGCTTGTTTATTAACAAAATGAACATTTTATTTTTCCTTGGCTAAATTGAATTTCAGACTTACTTCTTTGATCCTTACAAACTGTGTGTCCAGCTGTTCGAATCCCCCGTGCCGGCAAAAAGGTAAAAATTAAAATAAGAAAAATGCAATAGCAATTGAAATAAATTTCTTTCTAGCAATGTTTGTATTAACAAAAAAAGGTGTAAGAACTAAAAAAATCTGCGTGGAAAGTTAGAAGATGTGGTGGAATATACAAATTGGGCAGAAACAAAAAATTTTTGAGCATTCAGTGTCGAAAAACCTAATGTCGTGTTAGCAACTCCTATATTAGCCTATGTTTATTATTCATAATTACATTATGATTGTAAATATATAAATAAAATAAATAAAATTTTTGATGCACAATGATTTGTTTTGGGAAATT
Source organism: Haematobia irritans (assembly GCA_003123925.1). Lineage (NCBI taxonomy): Eukaryota > Metazoa > Arthropoda > Insecta > Diptera > Muscidae > Haematobia > Haematobia irritans. Next base: position 10,110 of record PGFW01012268.1, on the reverse strand, counting down.
TTTTAGATAAGGCAATATAATTTTTTGGGTGCAAAATGCTTCCAAACATTATAATATTGGTCACATAATAACATATTGTTTTTTGGAAGGATAACATTTAATAGAATTTTGGATGCAAAATCAAAAATGTTTGGAACTTTAGACTACCCATAAACATAATATTGTTAGACGCAAATATTGCTTTCAACATTATATAATATATTTGGTAAGAGATCCAAACCATATAAATGTTTGGGCAATACCCCAAAAATTTGTTTTATATGCTTGAAGCAAAAATATGTTTGGGAAGTATATTTAAGAAGCGATTTTTTGTGAGGGTGCAAGAGGCCTCCGGAATTCAATTCCAAATTTCAAACGTATTGGATGAAATGTATTGTTTCCAAAGAGTCAACAGGAATTCATCATCTGGGGAAGTGGTTTTGTATGCATAATAATAAAAGATGTCCATCCCAGAAGGCACTCGCGAAAATCTGACTGATTTTATGGAGCTAAATATGATTGTTTCATTAAATGTTCCGATATAAAACAAAATGTTTTCAAGGCAACAATTTTTTAAAACACAAATATATTTAAAGTGCAAAACAATGTAATGTTTTCCTAAACTAAACACAAAAGTGTTTGGGACAACATATAATGTAAATAATGTTTAGAATATTATATTCGTTGTGGGGCATGAATGTTTCAAAAAAAATAATATGCGTGGAAATGTAAAACATATATATAAATTTACAAAATTTCGAAATAAAACATAATATATGCTTGTTGAATATCTTTATTCAGAGAGCGAACAGAGAGAGAGAAGAGTTTAAGTCAATAGAAGAAAAAGAAATAGAGATGGAAAACCGGAGGGTTGAATAAAAAGATATAACGGGATAAAAACAACAGGCGGAAGAGAAGAAATGAAAGAGCATTCTGTGAAACCGGCTTTGTATGTTGTTTTCGGAAAACTTGTTTTATAATAGGCCAAAAATTTTGGGTATGCCCTTAAGTCTAAAAATATTATTTTTAATTTGAGAATAGTTAGATTGAGTTTCGAAATAAAGAGAATAGACATCCGAACCAAAGAAAAATAGAACATTTGCAAAAAAAAAAACAGCATAATTTTGTATGACAGAAAAAGCAATAATACTATTTTTGGATCTGCAAAAAATGCCTTCCAACATATAAATTAATCTCACATAAATAACAAACATAGTTAGAATGTTTCGGCGGTATCTCAATAATATAATGTTGCTTCCCTGCAAAAAAAATAATGTTTGGAACATATCGTTAGGGAAGCGATTTTTTTTTTTGAGGGTGTGGAGATCGATTTTTATTGGAACTAATTATATTGCATGAATTGCGTAAGAGGGAATAATACATATATTACAACACGTATTAAAATTTCAACCAGAGTCATATTGAAATGTCAGCGCCTCCACAGATTTTCTCATTGGAATCAAATCAGGGGATCGATTTATACACTGAAAAAAAGCCTTGCGAAAGGTATCCCAAAATAATTATTTTATTCTTGTATACTAAGAAATGTTTTGGTATTCATATCCGAGTTAAAGCACCGGAGATTTAATTTCTCCTGAAATTGAATTTTTTACTGACCACTAGGAAAAAATTTGGAATATTATTCCACGTTCTATATTCTTCCATGTACTATCAAAGTCTTTGAAAATCGTGCTATGGAACAATAAATTTCCAATTCAGTCGACTTTGACTACAAAACTAATTCAGACCTAGACTACAAAATATTTACTGAATATTTGAAACAAAAGCGTCTATAAAATAAAGCAGTTTGAAACACGGACTCTCACGCCAAAGATTAGACCTTAGTCAACAACAATATTTTTGCCATATAAACGAATACCCATTTTATACTATCGAATCACTTCAAACAAACATAAGGCAACAAAACTAACAGTTATTTCGAATTTTAAGAGCAATTTTGGCCGTGAACGCGACAATACTAATATTATATTTTTTTCTTACAGTGTTAAACGGATATGAAATTTGGAACCTCCGAGGAGGTCCCAATTTCTGGGATCAAGTTCTCTAATATTGAGAGTCGCTATACAAAAAATATGGTCCGTTATAATGAACCCATTGCAATAACCAATCCGCAGACCTTACACCAATGAAAAACATACTTGTCATAACATTGTTAAGCGTGACAGCTTGTTTCGTTGGGAAGATTTGCGTAATATCCACGCATCTCGGAAATTCACCACGACCACAATCATACTATACTTTTATATGGGCTGAGAACCAAATATATATCGATTGCTATTACAATGATGAATAGAATTTTGGCCTCTATGTGGTCATAACTAATGCATATCGGACGAAGAATATATCTTAAATCTGAACCGATTCTTTCAAAAAT
>PGFW01012261.1:18076-32255 GCA_003123925.1 Haematobia irritans | reverse complement strand
AATCCAAAACAACAAAAGTTATTCGCATGACGAACAAAAACGACGTAATTGCAGTAGATGGGAATCCTATTGACATAGCGAATACATTCTGCTATCTGGGAAGTATAATAACATCCGAAGGTGGTACCTCCGAGGATATAAAATGTGGCCTCAAAAAGGGGCGAGACGCTTTTGCGCCTCGAAAAAAGGTATGCTGCTCAACATACATATCAAGGAACATAAAAATTACAATCTTCAACGCCAGTATTAAGTCAATTATACTCTATGGCTGTGAAACTTGGAATTCTCCAAGTAAAAAATAGTCCAAATATTTTGGCCAATTACTATCACCAACGAAGGCCTATGGCTGACCAGCAGGCAGCAACCAATAGCACAAGAAATACGCACAAATAATTGATGTGAATCGGCCATACCTTGGAGAAACCGCACGATGACATAAAACGAACAGCACTCGGCTGGAATCCCCAGAAAAGTCGAAGAAGAGGGGTACCAGCGAGATTACTAGACTCCGAAGTACACGAAGCCGGATACGTATGTCATCCTACCTATTAATGCACATGCCAGTTAGGTACTTAACTCCTGCAAAATGTTCAGGTACAGAAACACACTTAAAGGAAATAGATTTACAATTTAAAGCAGAGGGGAACTACATGAAAGTGCCCATAAACACAGGATGAGGTTTTTCAAATGCCAACACTTTTCAGTTGAGGGAACTATATTATACACATGAATTTAACGCTTGACTTGAAACAGCTCATATTCAATACATCTTCAATTGTTTTGCGAATTACTTTCAATTTGCCAAAATGTTGACGAAATCTTTGAAAAGATGTTTGAAAATAATAATGAGAAAAGTTTGACAAAAACACTACCATAAATCAACGAAAAAACCATGGTGGTTTTCATACTTGTTTGTGCTAACGAAGTTCGTGTCATTGAAAGAAATAAAAACATTTTAGACAAAAAACTGAATTTACTCCAAATACGTTTGTATAATAATATTAACGTGAAAATAAAAAATTAAATGAACTTAAGGAAGACACTAAATATATATCTCTTTGGCCGAGACTAAAATTATGGGATTCTACGTTCTTGAAAACATTAAAAAGCTGCCGTGAAAAAATGTTGGACAATAACTGGAACTGCCCTTCAAATAGTTTATAATAATTGGTAGAGTCAATATGAACAATTAAAATCAACACTTAGAGAAGTCACTAATATTAAATCTCATTGCAGAAAACTAAAATATTTAGATGCTGGCCATTCTTGAAACATTAAGATGTTGACCAATGAAAAATGGATGTTGCTTTCGAAAAAGAAAGTTTCCATATAATCAAAGTACAACGAATTAACTTGGTATTTATGCTTTTCCATATCAAATGCTGGTTGATCATTCGCAATCACGTCTATAGTTTATAATTTACATCGCAATCATCGGTTTAATTTGATATTTTGTGAATTTGAAATTGCTGGAAATTATTCTAACTCTCTATCATTCAAGTCCTTGCTACTTTTTCGATTTAATGGCGTTTTACAACAATTTTGTGACACCAACGTTCTGAGGAATTTTGTGGTTTCAAATACATTTTGTGCCACGCGTACGTCGTCAGTATTTTTATTGACATAAGACTGAATTAATCCAAAAACGCTAATTAATAATTGGTTAAGTCAAAATAAAAAGTGAAATGAAAACGTAATGGAATCACAAAACTCGATTGTTTTGCAGAAAACTAAAGATCATTGGATGTTATAGTCTTGGAAGATGTTGACCGTGAAAACATGATGAAGGAAACTAAACAAAGAAAAGATTCGAGAAAACTTGGCAAAAGTGCAACAATTAAAAAAGTGCAACATTCCTAAATCAAGACACTTCTGGATAAAAAATGTCAATTACATCAATTTACATTCCGGTCCATCAGTTTGTTATATTTTGTTGAATTCCTCTTTGATGGAATCTATTCGAACAGCAGGCCAGCAAGTTCCTCGATAGTAATTATTTAAATTGCCCAGCATAATTAATTAATAATTAATTTACATTTTAATAGTTTATGTGGACACCAACATTATGGGGAAATTTGAATTATACATGAAAACATGTTAGGTTATTTAAAGTTGTATTAGAAGTTTTAGATTATTAAACCACCTTTAATAAAGATAATATGTTTTGATTGGTATTATAACAATTATTATTTTTATATATTATTAGTTATTTTTAATATTATTATATTTTTAATGAAAAAAATTAATAAAATTTACAAAATCAGAATTTTAGTGTTGACTAGAAATTTAGTGTTGACTTTCAGTAAAACCTGGAATTGACTTTCATGCAAATTGTGGTTAGAAAATATTCGCAGCAATGTTAATTTTTAATTGGTCTCACCTTGAAAGACTGTTTGAAAATTATTTGAAGTAGCGATGGCATTTTCATTGAGGATACAATTTGAGAGATTTATTGCTTATGTGTCTTGAATTTTTACTGGTTGAGGTTAATGTCTGTTTTTTGTTGAGAACGCGATTTTCTCTCAATTTCTCAACTTGAATATTACCCTAATCCTGTTTGAAACATAATGTTTGAAAAAAATTATTGCATTTTCAAGTATTTTTCAAACTTTTGTGTTATTGGGTGGCTGTAATGGCTTACTACAATGGTAGTACCCCGAAAAATCTTATGGTCCCTTTCCACCACACAATGTGTCGCCCAAGCCATATTTTGCAAAAAACAAGTGTAAATTTATGCACCATATCAAATTGGGTATTTAAGTTCGTAACACACTGTTCCTTCGATTCTTGAACCAAAAATATATGCAATTACCAGCAATCTATACTAAATTATGGCCATGTTCGCATATGTGCCAGCGACCATTACTCAGTTACTAAACAAGAAAACCGAAAACCAGAAATATTCCACAAATCTCCTACTCTTCCAGCGGCCAGAAAAAAGGAGTTAATGATAATATTGAGAGAGAAAAACGGTTCGATTTCATGCAAAATGCCATATCAAATGATTTTTAACTCTATGGTTACTAACGATTACGATGCGTAGTATTAATGGCGCAGAGCATCGCTTTGACGGTATCACCACCTTCTCTTTTTTTTTGTGGTATTTTTATTGTCAGCAGTTTCATTTGTTTTCATTGTACTACGAATGACCCCCTGCTGGGTGCTGTGTTACTTGAAGTACCCGATATTCGTGCCATAGTAGTTGCGCATACATTTTCTTCACCAATAACTTTAGGTACTCTTCACATGTACTCTCAATCTCACACTTAAAGCGCGAAATGAAGCAACGTGAAAGTCATGGCCACGAAACCCAGTTTGCTTTTAGTTTTTATTTCTGCCTTGCTCAAAAAATGTATTTAGCAAATGTTCCATCATCAATGTCGTGCTGAAATAAATGCAGGGTTCTTTTACAATTAAATGCGAAACATATTTCTCATTAGTTAACCTTGACCAATTGATAATTTACGGAATCGTTTGTGCTGCTTGGAGTTAAGTTAAATGTTAAAAAATTAGGAAACATTTTTATGCTAAATACAAAATGGTGAATAACAGGTTGGCTGATAAGTCCCCGGTCTAACAAAGAAAAACACATTTTTTTGTCTAAATTTCGTTTTTATTATTCAATAGTTCCTTCAAGAGCGAATACAACGATTATAACGACCTTCCAATTTTTTTGATACCACTGGTAGTACTCTTCGGTTTTTGCCTCAAAATAGGCCTTCAGTTTCGGCAAATCACCTCTTCATTACAGCCAAGTATTTCTTCCCTGCGAGCATCCTTATGATGCGTCTTGAGATCAAGCATAAAGTCGCTTGGGCCAAGGATCTGGAGAGTACGCGTGGGTGAGGGAAGCAAATTCGAAGCCCAATTCATGAATTTTTGCATCGTTCTCAATTGACTTGTGCCGCCACGGTGCGTTGTCTTGATTTGAACAACAGTTTTTTCTTCTTCATATGGGGCGCCGTTTATGCGCGATTTTTTCGACCTTCAAACGCTCCAATAAACGCCATAATAATAATTTATCACTGTTGATGGGTTTTTCCCTTTGTTTTCAAACGATAATCTCGAAAAAAATTATTCCATGCGCATTAACCGAAAAAATAGCGGACGTTCTTGAGTCTTTCCACACGATCGGTGACGGTTCATCGCGTCGCGCGTCCACTCAAGCCGACTGTCGATTGGACTCAGGAGTGTATGATGGAGCCAAGATTTCATCCAATGTGTCACATATCCGAGGCGAAAAACTCGCGGTGTATTCGAGGTGTAAAGCTTGCAAACACCGCTCAGAATCATCCAACACGTTCGTTTGTTTTTGGTCACAATGTTGGTCTCGCGCGGCCCACCCATTCTTGCGCCAGAGCTTTCCCATATCTCAAATATTATGAATATTATCGACCCAACACGAGTTCCTTGATATCTTTAAGGCCTCTGCCTATCTCGATCAACTTCATTTTACGGTATTCAAAATTCATTTGTGGATTTTTTGAGTTCTTCGTCGGGTAAGCACCTCTTTCGGGCGATCCACTGCGTTCACCACCTCCCTACTGCCTCATTTCACCACGCCTTGAATTTTGCTTTACGTATTTTTCCCTTCAGAAAAATACGTATCTTTTTTATCAAAACGCGAAATTTCCTTCTTTTCCATTTCTTTGTTCACAGTAACAAAAGTTGCTTCACAAAAGGGACGCTCTATGCTGTCAACAAACTAAAAATTGAATCTACAGGACGTCAAAATTTTTGCAACCGCTCCCAGCCGAATCATTTGAGGGTTGTCACAATATACAAAATAATAATGCATTTAATACTACGACGCCATCTATGATGTCAACCGGGCGACGTTATTCAGCCACCCTGTTATGTACTCTGAAATTCGATGGTGGCACCCCAGGTGTTGAATAATGAAGACTATTGTGATATTGTGCGAAAAAAATGGAAAAAAGGAATTTCGCGTTTTGATAAAATACTATTTTCTGAAGGGAAAAAATACGGTGGAAGCAAAATTCAAGCGTGGTGAAATGAGCACAGAGGATGGTGAACGCAGTGGACGCCCGAAAGAGGTGGTTACCGACGAAAACCTCAAAAAAATCCACAAAATGATTTTGAATGACCGTAAATGAAGTTGATCGAGATAGCAGAGGCCTTAAAGATATCAAAGGAACGTGTTGGTCATATCATTCATCAATATTTGGATATGCGGAAGCTCTGTGCAAAATGGGTGCCGCGCGAGCTCACATTTGACCAAAAACAACAACGTGTTGATGATTCTGAGCGGTGTTTGCAGCTGTTAACTCGTAATACACCCGAGTTTTTCCGTCGATATGTGACAATGGATGAAACTTGGCTCCATCACTACACTCCTGAGTCCAATCGACAGTCGGCTGAGTGGACCGCGACCGATGAACCGTCACCGAAGTGTGGAAAGACTCAAAAGTCCGCTATTTTTTGGAATGCGCATGGAATAATTTTTATCGATTATCTTGAAAAGGGAAAAACCATCAACAGTGACTATTATATGGCGTTATTGGAGCGTTTGAAGGTCGAAATCGCGGCAAAACGGCCCCATATGAAGAAGAAAAAACTGTTGTTCCATCAAGACAACGCACCGTGCCACAAGTCATTGAGAACGATGGCAAAAATTCATGAATTGGGCTTCGAATTGCTTCCCCACCCACCGTACTCTCCAGATCTGGCCCAGCGACTTTATCTTGATCTCAGACCTCAAAAGGATGCTCGCAGGGAAGAAATTTGGCTGTAATGAAGAGGTGATTGCCGAAACTGAGGCCTATTTTGAGGCAAAACCGAAGGAGTACTACCAAAGTGGTATCAAAAAATTGGAAGGTCGTTATAATCGTTGTATCGCTCTTGAAGGGAACTATGTTGAATAATAAAAACGAATTTAGACAAAAAATGTGTTTTTCTTTGTTAGACCGGGGACTTATCAGCCAACCTGTTATTCACCATTTTGTATTTAGCATAAAAATGTTTCCTAATTTTTTAACATTTAACTTAACTCCAAGCAGCACAAACGATTCCGTAAATTATCAATTGGTCAAGTGTTAACTTAATGAGAAATATGTTTCGCATTTAATTGTAAAAGAACCTGCATTTATTTCAGCACGACATTGATGATGGAACATTTGCTAAATACATTTTTTGAGCAGGCAGAAATAAAAACTAAAAGCAAACTGGGTTTCGTGCCATGACTTTCACGTTGCTTCATTTCGCGCTTTAAGTGTGAGATTGAGATACATGTGAAGAGTACCTAAAGTTATTGTGTGAAGAAAATGTATGCGCAACTACTATGGCACGAATATCGGGTACTTCAAGTAACACAGCACCCAGCAGGGGGTCATTCGTAGTACAATTGAAAACAAATGAAACTGCTGACAATAAAAATACCACAAAAAAAAGAGAAGGTGGTGATACCGTCAAAGCGATGCTCTGCGCCATTAATACTACGCATCGTAATCGTTAGTAACCATAGAGTTAAAAATCATTTGATATGGCATTTTGCATGAAATCGAACCGTTTTTCTCTCTCAATATTATCATTAACTCTTTTTTCTGGCCGCTGGAAGAGTAGGAGATTTGTGGAATATTTCTTGGTTTTCGGTTTTCTTGTTTAGTAACTGAGTAATGGTCGCTGGCACATATGCGAACATGGCCATATTTAGTATAGATTGCTGGTAATTGCATATATTTTTTGGTTCAAGAATCGAAGGAACAGTGTGTTACGAACTTAAATACCCAATTTGATATGGTGCATAAATTTACACTTGTTTTTTGCAAAATATGGCTTGGGCGACACATTGTGTGGTGGAAAGGGACCATAAGATTTTTCGGGGTACTACCATTGTAGTAAGCCACTTACAGCCACTTTCATGTAGTTCCCCTCTGCTTTAAATTGTAAATCTATTTCCTTTAAGTGTGTTTCTGTACCTGAACATTTTGCAGGAGTTAAGTACCTAACTGGCATGTGCATTAATAGGTAGGATGACATACGTATCCGGCTTCGTGTACTTCGGAGTCTAGTAATCTCGCTGGTACCCCTCTTCTTCGACTTTTCTGGGGATTCCAGCCGAGTGCTGTTCGTTTTATGTCATCGTGCGGTTTCTCCAAGGTATGGCCGATTCACATCAATTATTTGTGCGTATTTCTTGTGCTATTGGTTGCTGCCTGCTGGTCAGCCATAGGCCTTCGTTGGTGATAGTAATTGGCCAAAATATTTGGACTATTTTTTACTTGGAGAATTCCAAGTTTCACAGCCATAGAGTATAATTGACTTAATACTGGCGTTGAAGATTGTAATTTTTATGTTCCTTGATATGTATGTTGAGCAGCATACCTTTTTTCGAGGCGCAAAAGCGTCTCGCCCCTTTTTGAGGCCACATTTTATATCCTCGGAGGTACACCTTCGGATGTTATTATACTCTTCCAGATAGCAGAATGTATTCGCTATGTCAATAGGATTCCCATCTACTGCAATTACGTCTTTTTTTGTTCGTCATGCGAATAACTTTTTGTTTTTTGATATATTTTTTGACATACCAGCAATCACGGCATATTTCTTTAGATCGTTTTAGCATTCCTTGGATCCCCGTTCCCTTATGCGCAATAAGGATAATGTCGTCGGTGTGGTAGAGGTCAGAGACTTCCTTGTAATCCCTCTATTACTCCTCTATAAATCTGACATATTCGTGACATTATTACATTATATTACGGGAAGTATGTTGAAGAGAAGTGTTGAGAGAACACATCCTTGGCGTAGCCCCATCTTATCATATTCGGCAAGTTGTACCGTTTATATTTTTTTGGAACTCCCTCACATTCTAATGCTGTCAGTATTGCTTCGTGACCTATGGTTACAAAGGATTTGCAAAGTAAAAGAAGCATTGATAGATTGGCGAGTTCCACTCAGAGCAAGATCACCGCGCTCTAAAGCCAGTATTTTCATTTCTCAAACTTGTAGCAACAAAGTCTACATAGCAGCCTATTTAGAAATCACATATCCAACTTACTGTTACTTATATTGACCATTTTTAACAATGCTATTCCTTCCAGTTCCAGTGCATTAATATGTGTTGCCTTTCTTTGGGTGCAGACGAGTAATAATAACTTCCTTGACTTTCGCCGGCAAGACTTCTGTTAATATGGTTGGCTGTAAAAGTTCGGAACTGTCTGCAACCGTACGGCTTAAAAGCTGGTTAGCTAACGTAGCACTAACGGAGCTTCATGAAAATGCTAAGGAGACACAACTGCATATGAACCTACTAGAGGTGTGCACGTGAGTAATATTTTACTCACGCTCACGCACACTCACGACGGAAAAATCTTACTCACGCACGATATTGTTTGTAGGACTCACGCTCACGCACACTCACGAAAAGAAAATTTGTACTCACGCACACTCACGCACGAAAATGTCGTGACTCACTGAAAAATACCGTGACTCACGAAAAAATGTCGTGTACTCACGATTTATTTTTGAGTAATTTACCTTAGCGAGGCGTCTTAAAACATGAGCATTATTAAAAATACGAGAGCCGTTATTACACTCTTAACATCCCAGGTGTCACTAAAATTGTAAATGAATTTAACTCTTAAGCGTTTTATGTTGGTGAGCAGGACTATTTTCGTGAGCGTACATCTTTACTCACGCTCACGCCACGACATTTTGGTTTGTAATCACGCTCACGCACACTGCCATTGCCATGAGCGTGACTCACGCGTGAGTCACGAAAATTTTCGTGTCACGTGCACACCTCTAGAACCTACATTAGTTAATGAGCAGTCTTTCTTGGAAGTTAAGTTCTCTGTTACTAGAGTGGCCTCAATGGTTCCAATCTAAGATTTGGCGCCAAAAGATTCAGACTATAACGAGCAAACGCACCCAAAGTCTGAGCCGGCATAGAAATGCAACTGAGTTCCTTGGTTCTGCATTATATTATCGTTTTCGGCTTCCGGTGATGTGTAACTATGGAGCGGTCTCTGGAACATTGATCAATTCATTATGTTTAGGTTTTAGGTTAGAAAGAAAGATTCACGCTGTCCTGTCTCACATCGGCTGCACATAATACCTAAGCCAGTATTTCGACTTATTGTGCTCTTACACCACAAAAAATTATCACCAAATTTTTTTCAATTAAAAACACTTAATTGAATTTGGAAAACGGATTCCAATTAATATGTTAATTGATTCAATTAATTATTCAAAAATCAAATGCCGAAATAAAAAACCAATTAAAAAAATGATGATATTTGTTACGTTTCCAATTAAAATATTAATTGATTCAATCAATTTTTTAAATCAATTCGGAAAGTTAATTTTTAATACAAACGTGATGAAATTTTTTACGTTTCCAATTACAACATGTGATTTGATTCCAATCACCTTTTGTGATTGAAACTGAATAATTTTGAGCAATGGAAAGAGCCGAAAGAGCACACAAGAGAATGGGATATTACTTCAAACAAAGTATGATGGAGAGATCAGTTCTGTGGAAGTAACTGCGTAAAACGAACGGTGGTTTTTGTTTTTCGCCGTAAATTGAAAAACATGATTTGGCGACATTCTGTACTGCTTGCATTCAAAATGTGCTGCATAAGTAAATTAGTAAGCAACTTAGCAGCCACTTTTCATGTTAGTTTCCCTTCTGCTTTAAATTGTAAATCGTATTTCCTTTAAGTGTTTCGTTTCTGTACCTGAACATTGCCAGCGAGTTAAAGTACCTAACTGGCATTGTCATTAATAGTAGGATTGAGCATACGGTATCCGGCTTTCGTTACTTCGGAGTCTAGTAAAATCTCGCTTGGTTACCCCTCTTCTTCGACTTTTCTGGGGATTCCAGCCGAGTCTGTTTGTTTTATGTCATTCGGTGCGAGTTCCCAAGCCGATATGCCCGATTCACATCAATTCATTTCCGCGGATTTCTTTGTGCTATTGTCGCTTGCTGCCTTGCTGGTCAGCCATTAGTCCATTCGTTGGTAGATAGCTAATTGGCCAAAAATATTTTGGACTATTTTTTACTTGGAATTCCAAGTTCACAAGCCATAGAGTATAATGACTTAATACTGGCGCTTGAAGATTGTAATTTATTGTGTTCCTTGATATGTATGATGAAGCAGCATTACCTTTTTTTCGAGTGCGCAAAAGCGTCTCGCCCCTTGTTGCAGGCCGACTTTTATATCCTCGGACGGTACTACCTTCGATCGTTTTTTTTTTTTCTTATAAACTTTTTTATACTTTTATTACTTCAAACAGAATTAGCAGAATGTAATCGCTATGTCAACTAGGATTCCCATCTACTGCAATTACGTCGTTTTTTGTTCGTTCACTGCGGAATAACTTTTGTTATGGATTATATTTTTTGAACAATACCAGCATATTTTCTTTTAGATCGTTTAAGCATTCCTTGGGATCTCCGTTCCCTTATGCCCAAGAAGCGAAAATGTCGTCGGATGTGGGTTAGAGGTCAAAGACTTCCTTGCTAATCCCTCTATTAGCTCCCCTAAATCTGACATTACTCGTGACATTATGTACATTATATTACGGGGAAGTATGATTGAAGAGGAGTGTTGAGAAACACATCCTTTTGGCGTTACCCCAATCTTATCATTTTCGGCAAATTTCCCGTTCAAGGCCGTATTCAGGGGGGGATTGAGGGGGATCAACCCCCCCCCGAATGAATGAATATTTTTATATAAATAAATATTTATACTTTTTAGCTGCATAGAAAATCTTAAAATCGAGATGTTGAAAAAAAAGCTGAGGCAGATTTTATTTTTGAAAAAACGCTTACCTAAAAACTTGCACAAATCATTAGAATACTAGTTTGAAAAGTCCGCTCAAACGACGGCGAAAAATAAACAAATTTGTTTTTGTTCTCGCCACCACAAATTTCATTTTTGTGAAACATGCATTTCTGCTTTTTTATGTGTGTTTGTTTGTTCTTTTTGTTGACATGGACTGCTTCTGTTTGGCATAGAACAACAACGAAAAACAAGCCAAACACACGTGTGTAAATGAAATGCGAGCAAAACCTGCGAAAAGCAACCTGCCTAATTTAGCGATGGAAGCAATAAAGAGATATTTCCAAAACGTTGCATATTTTAAAAAACTTTATGGTCACTTTGCCAGTTATACTACAGGGATGGAAAATTACAATTTTTTAAAGAAAGTACAAAAAAGTATTTTTTGATCGGAAAGGTTACTTGCTTACTAAATTTCAACAAAAATTTCACTTGAATATATTTCAAGAGACTGAATTTTAAAGAAAATAAAAAATTTGAAAAATTTTCTATATAAATAAAATTTTGCAAAAAATTTTCTATAGAAATAAATTTTTCATTCGTTTGTTTTGTTATGTTGGTTTGATCTTTAAGCATTGTTGGTTTTTGTTGCAGCCTTAAAACCATACATTGGAACTAAAACTACAAGTTGTAGTTTAGTTTAACCAACAGAGAACAGAATGTTTGTCAAATTTATTTGGGCAATAGACCTATTAGCACTGCAAGATGGTGGATTGTTTCGTTAATTACCACATTTCCTTATCAGCATCCTCTATTTGCAGCAAAAACTATTAACCAATTATTCAGAAATAAAATTCAGGCAGTCATTAAAATCCACAACAATGAACCACACATGCAACCTCCGAAAAAAGGTTTTGGGTGATGATAGCCGTCTTATGCCGAAATAATTTGCAAAAAATTCTATAAAAAAATATTTTGCAAAATTTTTTTTCTATAGCAAATTAAAATTTGCAAAAATTTCTAATAGAAATAAAATTTTTACAAAAGTTTTCAATTGAAATAAAAATTTTGACAAAATTTTCTATAAAAAATAAAATTTTTGCAAAAATTCTATATAGAAATAAAATTGTGACAACATTTTCTACCGAATAAAAACATCGATAATATTAGAATCGCATTCTTTTTTTCGACATAAAACATTCTTGAAGGTTCAATAAAATCCTGTTTTTGAACTATGTCTTTTACAAAAACTCGAGCATTCTTCTCCCACATGAACATGTCTGTTTTGCCCATATTTGTAAAAGACTAGTAGCAAATAAGGTTGATTAAAGACTTTCTCAAAAATATTAAAATATTTTGTCAAAGACTATTGTACCATAAATCTGATATCGACTCAAAAAATGTCTACACAAAAGGTACTAAAATCACTTCGCGGGGGTACTACTGTTACTTGACCAGGGGTGAAAAAAGTTCGTTGAAAAAAGTACTTATAGCTCACTGCATTATTTCCATCCCTGCAGTTACTACCGTGCTCATCCGAACTTCAGTTTTCAACAATTGAAGAGATTCATTGGCCCTGGAACAAGAAGGTTAAATTCATGGGCCATATGATTACAAATTTTTTTATTTCGTACCTAATTTTAAGATGTCAAAATCAATATGTTAATGGTGATTGCCAGATCTCCAAATGACACTGCCATTAGCAAATGCACTATCAAACAAACTGGCGCAATTCATAGCTGCGAGAATTGTTCAAAATGACTTGGCAGTATCTTAATAACATATTCCAGATCCAAAATACACGCACATCAGCTTTTAAACTGCATCTAAACTGTTTTTATTAATAGATTGGCGAAATATCCCATTTGACTGACTCTCCATTATTAACTTGCGTTCATAATCGCGCTTTCCTCGCGATGAATTATCCACTTCACAATAACTCATAGTGCACGCAATTAAATTTGTAACCTTATATTTTCTCTGGATTTTGAAATTATTTATTTCAGGGCACAATTGAAAGAATAACATAATTGCCACTTATTACCATGCCCCATACGATTCTTTTATCAGCTGATTTTGACTATCTTAAAAGTTGTAAACAAGCATATTGAAATTTGTACTGCTTTTTGTTAATTCGTATTCAACCTCCTTATTTCAGCCATGGAGAGATTAAAAGACGTATCTTAGAAATTCGACTAAGCTAGAAGTAGACTCAAAGGAATTGGATTAATGTCGCGTTCATTCGTCCCGAATTAAAAATGTGCGACTGAAAGAAGTCATTTGATTTATTTTGCCGCCCAAAACAAGGCCAGTCGGTTCAATTTAATAATTATAAAAATATTGTATTACATTAACCTATTGACCATAATTAAAATTTTCTTACACATGAGATTATATGAATATTTTTTTTTTTAAGTTGAACCCCCCCGAATTAAAAATCCTGCTACCGCCTTCGGTCCCGTTTATGTTTCTTGGAACTCCCTCACATTCTAATGCTGAGTGTCAAGTATGCCTTCGTGACCTAGGCTGGACAAAGTTATTTTGCCCAAAGTCAAAGAAGCACTGATAGATTGCGAGCTTCCACTCAGAGCAGATCACCGCCGCTCTAAAGCCAGCATTTTCGTTTCTTCAAACTTGTAGCCAACAAAAGTCTAATAGCAGCCTTACTTTAGAAATCATATATCCAACCTTACTGTTACTTTATTTGACCATTTTTTTAACAATCGCTATTCCTTCCAGTATCTCAGTGCATTAATATGCGTTGCCTTTCTTTGGGCTGCAGACGCCAAGTAATAATAACTCCTTTGACTTTTCAGCCGGGCAAAGACTTCCTGTTAATATGGTTGGCTGTAAATGTTTCGGCATTGCAATGAACTATCTGCAAGCCATCACGGCTTAAAAAGCTGGTTTAGCTAACGTAGCACTAACGGCAGCTTCATGAAAATTTGCTAAGAGGCGCAAACTGCATATGAACCTACTATTAGTTATGCAGTTCAGTCTCTTGGCAGTAAGATTCTTTGCTACTTGCAGTGACTCAATGCGCTTCCAATCTGAGAGATTTGGCCCAAAGCATTCAGTAAGTATAACGAGCAAAACGCCACGTTTCTTGCTACTAGAGCTGACTCAAAAATGGTTTCCAATCTGAAAGATTTGGCCAAAAGATTACAGTAATAACGAGCAAAAACGGACCAAAATGGGGGGCCTTCTCTAAAAAATCTTACTAATAATTCAGTGTAGGTAGCTGGCTTTTTCATGCTATTCCCTGCACCGATGCGCACAGATTATCTATCCGTTTCCGAGCTGTTTAAGAAGGTATTGCTTTTAAGTTATGTAAGGTATTCAGTGGGTACCGATATTTCATGCTCATTTTAGACTATTCCGGGTCCAATGTATACCATAGTTGGTGAACTTCTCTACGTGCTACTCTCTCT
>PGFW01012223.1:6536-17799 GCA_003123925.1 Haematobia irritans | reverse complement strand
CATCCGACTTTGTCGATTATCGACTACTCGTCTATTTATCGACCGAGTTGCGAGAAGAAAAATTAAATTGTGTAAACGTCGTTTGAGAGAGCTTGCAAAAAAGCAGCCCCCTAGAAGAAAAAAATCACTGAACGAAGCAAGAAAAGTTTAACAATTAGCAATAGAAACATTACACGGACAAGAAAATTAATGAAAAATTAGCACAATAATTAAAATTTAAGAAATCTGAAATCAAGTGAAACTAGAATCAAAGTCAATTTTCATTTTCGTCCTCGTGAACACCAAACCCACAAGAAAATCCAGAAAAGCTGAAGGTGATTGATTTTTTTCTTGTCGTCGTCGTTGTCCATACCGTGAGTGTGTATATACAGAGGCAGCAGTAATTGTTGGGGAGAAAGCAGAGAAAAGCAAGTAGCCCAAAAATCATCGTCGTAAAGTGAAAAACTCATTCAGTAACAGATCAAGCAAGCAAAGCAACCAGCCCCCTAGACCACATACAAAAAAGTCCAGTTTGAAAATTCCATTAGTAGTATAACGACGACGAGGTTAAATTAATAAAACGGAAAAATGGCTTTTGCCGGATTCAAAAAACAGATTAATAAAGCAAATCAGTATGTGACGGAAAAGATGGGTGGTGCCGAGGGCACCAAACTGGATTTGGACTTCATGGAGATGGAAAGAAAAACAGACGTAACCGTCGAATTGGTGGAGGAATTGCAAATCAAAACCAAGGAATTCTTGCAACCAAATCCCACGGCCAGAGCTAAGATGGCAGCCGTCAAGGGCATCTCCAAACTATCTGGACAAGCCAAATCGAATACGTATCCTCAGCCTGAAGGTCTCTTGGCTGATTGCATGTTGACTTATGGCAAAAAGTTGGGTGAAGAGAGTAGTGTTTTTGCGCAGGCGCTAGTTGAATTTGGTGAAGCGCTGCGACAAATGGCCGATGTAAAATATTCACTGGATGACAATATTAAGCAGAACTTTTTGGAGCCACTGCATCATATGCAAATGAAAGATCTGAAAGAGGTTATGCATCATCGAAAGAAGCTGCAGGGACGGCGACTGGACTTCGATTGCAAACGTCGCCGGCAGGCCAAAGATGATGAAATTCGTAGTTCCGAGGAAAAGTTCGCCGAATCATTGCATCTTGCCCAGATGGGTATGTTCAATTTGCTCGAGAACGATACGGAGCAAGTCTCGCAACTGGTGACTTTTGCCGAGGCTCTCTACGAATTTCACTCGCAATGCGCTGATATTTTGCGCGGTCTGCAGGAGACCTTGCAAGAAAAGCGTGAAGAAGCCGAGGCGCGTCCCAAACCGGAGTTTGTTCCCAAAACTTTGCTCGATTTAAATTTGGACGGCACGGGCAATGACACGGAGAGTTCGGGCACACCAGCCCACCATAGGGGGGCTGGTGCCTCTCCGCTGCCATCGCCCATGCGTTCGCCTGCAAAATCGATGGCAACCACACCGTCGCGACAACAGATGCAGCCCTATTGCCAGGCTTTGTACGATTTCGATCCTCAAAATCCCGGTGAATTGGGCTTTAAAGAAAATGAAATAATCACGCTTCTGAGTCGCGTCGACGATAATTGGTTTGAGGGTTCACTCAACGGTCGCACAGGCTACTTTCCCCAATCATATGTGCAGGTGGTTGTACCACTGCCAAATGGCAATTAAAGGACCTCCTACCCCCTACCCCACCCCACACAGTCCGTTCCCTCATACTAGCCCCCCCACCCACACACATACACACATATATATGTACAACAACACCACACCAATGATGTTAGGATGATGATGATAATAATGATGACCATGATGACCAAACATCCAACAAAAAGGAGGCTGATGCTGTTTTGTGCACATGCACATGTCATGTGTGTATGTTGGACGGTGATGACTACGATGGAGATGATAATGAGGTAAAGGCATCAAGCGTTTATTAGGAAATATTTAGCAATGATTATGAAATGAAAAAAAAAATAACATCTCGAAGAAGTAAGTTTTATATAAGAGCCTACTCAAACTCTACATACTGTCTTGTATTATGTATGAATGAATGAATGAATTTTTTTGGTGTCTATGAAAGAAAACAAAACATAAAAAGAATTGGCAAACAATAACTAATTTATTAAAAAACAAATTAATTACAATTAAATTATATATATATTATAAAAACAGCATTACAATTAAATTTTACAATTTAAATGTTAATTATAAATTTATCAACAAAACAAAAAAAAAAATAACAAAAATGCATAAAAAAATCGCAAACAAATCCAAAATTAGAAGATAAAAAAATCCAGAATGAAAGGCAAAAAACACAAAACCAACAACAAAATTTAGTCAAAACATTTTCAAAATGAAATGCTTCAATTTTTTCGAAAAAAAACCCCCAGACGATAAAACAAAAAATCAAACAAAAGAATGTGTTTTTTCATTTTGGTTTGATGTGCTCATAAAAATATTTTTAATACATACTATTTTTTGAATCTCTTGCTTTATTATATTTTTATTTTTATTCAATTTCTTTGGTTTATTCAATTTTTTAGCAGACCATAATTAAATCTTACACAAATGGTTTAGTATTAATTTTTTTTGTGCTATATTTCTTCATTCATAATATTTTAACAAACTCTAGTATTTATTTCAAATAACCTCCATTCCTTCGGTTGTTTTGGCTGAGAAAATCTATCTTTAATTACATTTTTCATTTCTAGTCGAAAAAAAAAACATCGTTAGAATTTTGCATTCCATAACAAACAAATGTATGAATGCACTCTTTTTATGTAGCAAATAATATTCACCTGAAATTGTATTTTATACAAATACGTCAAGAGTATTTTTTTCGTACATTTCGTCTTCGATCAGTTCCTTAATATTTTCACACCAGCAATCATCGGCCATATGGTATTTTCGAGCTCAATATAAAAAAACCAAAAAAAAAAAAAAAAAACACCACCACCACGACCGTCGAAATCGGCATTAAGATAATTTAAATAAATAATAAAATATTATAATTATATACGATAGCGAAATATTTATGGTATTATGAGATATTAAAATTTCATTACAATTTTCATTATTTTTATGTTTAAACTTTTGATATACTACTATTGGAAAATTTAAATATTTTGCTTTTATTAGTGTATCATGACTTGCTATAAAATATCATTAGATAGTACTTATCGATTTCGTCAATATTTCCTCCCCAAAAAAAACAATGGTAGTACCGTCTTATCGGCATTGCTACTCATAAAAGCATTCGTAACTGTGCATTGTAATGCAAGCTCTATTATGCTTTCGAATATCTTACACTTTGAATTATATTTTATTCAATATAGCTAGAGTTTTTTCGTAATTTCCATCTTTGCTTATGTAATTTTTGAGCTCAATATAAAAAAATGCAGCCAATACCATGTCATTTATGCAGCAATTTAAAGTACTCTTTTGTATAAACCTCATAAAACAAACATTTAATGCAGAATTTTTTGTAAATATTTGCAAATAGAACAATCGAATAAGTTTTAAATTTTCTATAAATTTTATTTTCATTAATTCCAGTTGCTATAGCGTACACGAAATTTTCCATAGAAAAAAATTTGGCTTTAAGCCAACATTGCACAGAGGCAAAATATTGCTTATCACAGGAAAGGTATGTCTGTTGTAGTGGTGTGCAGGTGACACAAAATTTTTGTGAGTCCGTGAAAGAAATTTAAACTAAATCTCGGGAATGTGTTTTGAAAAATGTCTGTCGTGTGTGAGAGCGAAAATCATATTTGGTCGTAAATCGTGCGTGAGTAAATTTTCTTCGATATCACGCTCTCGACCCAATTCAAGCTAATGATAAAATTCACATGTTCGTGATAAACTTCACGTTCACGATAAAATTCACACTGACCGGAAAAAAATATGGGCACACAAAAAAAAATCACACCCCGACAATCGCACGTTCACGATTAAATTCATACTCAGCATCCATTGCCTAATGGTTCGCTGGTGAACCATATTTAAATTCTACTACTTTGGTAATGGTTCCGTCGTGAGTTGTGAAAATGTTCCTTATTAACGAGTAATTGCAGCGAGTCATGAGATTTATCGCTACAATCACGAGAATTTTCGCGAATCGTGTGAATTATCGTGGATACACGAGAATTGTTGTGATCTCAAGAATTTTGGTGAAGTACGCAAATTGTCTTGAATATGCATGAAGATGAGCCTTTACACGATTGATCGTATGTGAATGTGCGTGAGTTTGACTTTTTCGCTTTCGTGAAATGTGCGTAAACGTGAATTCTCTAACCACATGCCATGTGTGAATGTGGGCGAGTAGAAATATTTCTTCATGAATCTACGTGAGTGTGATTGAAATTTCACTCACGCGCTCACCTCTAGTCTATTGTTACTGAAAATTTAAAGAATCGCAAAGGTTGCATCATAACCTTTGCGATTCTTTAAATGTTACTCGGCCCCCAAACAAAGAGAACTGCATTATCGACACACCATGTAAATTGTTTTTAATGTCAGTTACAGTTCCATCCGAAATTTGCGCTATCCATAAGGAATGTATTGTTATATAATTGCTAACGGGAAATCCGTGACGCGCTATTATCGACTGTTCGCATTTTACTCCAATAAATACATTGCAAAAATGTGTTATTGACACGCAAACGAAATACCCTCTAGTGGTACATACCGAAATGGCGGGGGTAAAAATGACGCAAGAGAGGAATACGTGAAGTGTCGATAACAACACATCTCATGAAAGTTTTCATACAGAAATAATCGCACCATTTTCCCTTTGGATAGCGAAATATCCTTGGCACAAAATGCATAACGGTACAAGCCATAGCGCGTTTCGAAAAGAAATTTCGCATGAAATTTTTGCCTTATTGAACTTTTGATAGTTGAGCTTAATGCGCCGTCCAGACTATAAGTTTATACGGACGACAATGCTCGTGTCGAACATATCCAATAATTGGCCACATTATAAGTTAAGTCCGAAGGCATATTTATGGGATCGATAACACGTTTACCGATTATATAGTCATCGCCGACAATTCGTATCGATTAGCCACACTGTAAAATTCTTTACAAACACAGGCATTCCGTCCGGAAAACTTATACACAACAAAAAAAAATGTTTTTCTGATTCAATCACGAAATTAATTGATCCAATTAATTGTTTAATTGAAATGTCTTCAATCACAGAAATGATAGTATCAATTAAAAATTAATTGAAATTCAATTAAAAATTAATCGATCTAATTAAAAATTAATTGATAACTATTAGTTTTTGTGATTGATTTTTTGTTCTAAATTGAAAAAAATTTGTTGAATCGATCTAAATTTTTAATTGAATATTTTTTAAAACTCAATTTAAAATTTTAATTGGAAAAATATTTTTGTGACATTTTTTTCTGTGTAGTCTGGACGATGCATTACCTGTCCTAAACCCCTCTCACCTTTGATTAAAATTGACAAATATGTGTGTCGATAGAACAGTTTTCTGCTAATGCATTCTTATAAGGACACGTACACGAATATAATTAATTAAATAATTAATGCGGTCTGAACATTTTTGTAAGTAATAGAAAATTCGAATCAATATGAGAACCATACACGCAAGATAAGCGTCGTTATTCTTGGTCGATTTTTAATCAATTTAGTATAGACGACGTACTCAACTGTCGCTAAACCCCTTCTCACCTTTGATTAAAATTGACAAAATATGTGTGTCGATACAACAGTTTTTTTGCCTAATTGCCATTTTTATAAGGACACACGTACACGAATATAGGTAATTAAATAATTAAGGCGGTCCGAACATTTTATGTAAGCAATAGATAATTCGAACCAATATGAGGACCATACACGCAAGATAAGCGTCGCTATTCTGGTCCGATTTTCATCAAATTTAGTATAGACGACGTACTCAACTGAAGTTCGAAAAATCTGACCCAATTTGAGATATTTGCGTTCATATGTATATGTGTATAGTCTAATCCTTACAATATGGCCAGAATATAAACGTGAAATTATCAAAGTTTAAAGCATGAACTATATCAGATTAATTTTGTTCGATGCAAATGACCCTTTATTTAAAAAATAAATCATTGGCAAAATTTATAGAATATATTTTGATAATATTTCTAAATATGATATTTACCAGAGTTTTGCTTTTTGGTTCTCCAAGAAATTGCATGCATCGTGTTCTTAAAAATACGGTTAAGGACTATCACAACGTCCGTTTTTGCGCTTGACTAGGCCTTTTTTAACTGGTTCTAAATTAAAATCTTTCTTAATAAGAAAGATATTTATGTCAATGCCTAACGTTGAGCAGAGAGAAGTTAAAAATTTGTATCTTACATCAATACAATAGACTAGTAAGCCATCAAAAACGATAAAGAGCTTTTTCAAATTAGAAGTAAAAAATTGATTACAATTTAGTATTTGAAACTTTTAAGTTTTTTCCAAAAAAAAAAAATCTGGGTTTGTACACGTTGTTTGTATTAATTCTTTGAATGGAGAACGAAATATTATTTTTAATAGAATTATTTTTATTTATTTGCATTAAGGTTTTGCTTTATTCATTTTTGCCATTCCTGTGGGCAATTCTTTAAATGTTCCGATGTATTGGTAAACAAAAAAAAAAATTTGATAAATAAATAGAGAGTGCCTGCAAAACTAATTCATTTTAGATAGCCGCCATTTTATTTGTTTTAGGTCATTTTATTGAAGTTAACCTCAATTATTTTTTTCAATTAACACATATATGAATCAAACAAAACCACAGCATTAACAATTTTACCATACAATTTTTATTAAATAAAAACATTGTTAAAATCTTTAAGTGTGGTTCCTCTTCTGTGTACTTCCTCCATATGTCCAGGATTTAGAAATTAAATGGAATTATCTCCAAATCAAAAAAATAAAAATTCCAATATACATATATTGAGATAAACTATAAAAATATTTTTTTAATATAAATTTAAATGTCCGTATGATTTTACGATATTAACAATATAATTATGAAATGAACATCACGTGTCCAAAAAAAAATGGAAATTTCTTTCTAATTCTAAATTTTATTTTTGTGTATTTATGCCCATGTTTTATAAATTGCTTTGGTATAACAAGCCAGTTTGCTTATACAAATTTATAAAAAAGAAAATACATCAAGAGAATTCACATAATAAGAATACTCAAGATAAGGTCCAAAATTAATACTACAAAATGGTGTCTCGCCACTAGTTTTGTGTATTACTTATTAGAAATGAAAAAAAAAACAAATAAAACAAAAACATTAAAAATTTTATGAATATTTATTTAATTGTATTGTTTAATTCTCAGCATAATCTAAAACATCAAACAAATAGGTTAATTATGATTGTTATTACGTTCTTAAATTTGATTGTTTGCCGAGTGTTCCCAATGGACCATTCTACTATGTTTGTTAGCGTCATGCTTATTCAATTACAATATCAATAATAGTGATACATATCATATAGATTATTGATTTATACTATTATAATATGGTGAACAAATAGTTATCCTGCTATATAAATATAGATATTAATTTTATTGATAATCATGTACTAAAAATGACATACTCTAAGCATCCCTATAATGAATTAAGTGTAGTAAATATTTAAATTGGTAAATATGTATCTCCATACGTCCTAATAATTGTGTATCGAGCCTTATTTTGTTTTTGATGTAAGTGCACTGCGGAACGTGAAACTAATTAAAACCAAGAGAGTTTACCCGTTACGAACTTCAGCGAATTTTCAGAACAAAACATCTTAGCATATTCGGGAGTTTTACACGTTCAGCGTGATAGTACTTTTTATTTTTAGTATTTACACAGAAAAAATTTCACGACAAAATGTTTTCCAATGTAAAATTTAATTGAAGTTTTAGGAAAATATTCGATTAAAATTTAAATTGACTTCAAAAATTTTTTAATTGAAACAAAAGTCATCACAGCAAATTAATAGTATGAATTATTTTTTAATTGGTTATTAATTTTTTAAAATTGACTGTCATTAATTTTTTAATTGATATTATCAATTTCTGTGATTGAAGACAGTTTGCCAATTTAAAATTAATTGATCAAGTAATATTCGTGGATTGAATCAGAAAAATAAAAAATTTTGTGTGTTAGTATATAAAAAGTTTTAAGTTTACTGTCATGAAAACATTAAAAAAAAGAGAATCGAAATATCAGTGGAATTATAAAAGCAATTTTAAATGTAATAATTAAAAAGCTAGAATAAAGGCGCAAAGTTAGAATACTAAAAAATTCCGTTGGTGTATTTGATAATTGTATTTGGCATTGTGAATGTGCCTTTAACTGTAAAGAATGTCAATGGTTTTCCAGCGGTTAACGTAGTAGTTAGTATAAGAAAAAGAGGTGTTCACTTGTTATGCGGAGTTCACGTTAGGCGGTGTTCACGTTAACCTGTTGGGTAGTAGATTATCATGGTGCGGGTTTATTTGCGAGTGCACTGTATATGAATTTTTTGCCGAGTTCACAACATAGATACTTCATTAGTTCTAAGAGGCACTCGTGTTTCTCAAATTATTATATCGCCTCTGATAGCTTGTAGTTAAATTCGCTTAATGAAGTAAGTTTTTTATCTAAACCGCTTACTGAATAATCATCGGTGTCAGGAAAGGTCATTGAGTGCCTTGGTTTCCTTTTATTATCTCAAAAGAAGTTTTCCTTCGAAGATCTTGTAACCGAAGATTTCGCCAAAGGCATACGCGGCCTAATAGCATAAAGGTGTTTCTTGTAATATTTCCTTAAGGGTGGTTAAAAATTTCATACGGCGGCCGAGTTGATTTTTGAATAAAAACACATTTTTGGTTTTGTAATTTTATTTATTATGATTATTGGTATTACTCATTATGTATGGAACAAAATATCGGCCAAATAGGCCGACTGCAACCACGTGGCAACACCTTCATTCCGATGGTCCAATTTTCGAATGACGCTGAGGCATAATGGTGGTTATGTTGGCCGTTAATGTGGCCGAAATTAATCTCATCCTTTAGCTCTTGATTGTTGCTGCCTATCGACCAACATCTTTTCTTTTCAAATAACCCCCAAAAGAAAAAAAGTCCAAAACTGTGTCAAATCGCGACTAATCTTGGGGCCAATTGACATCCGCCATTACGCTGAGATAACACGGCCATTGAATTTGTTCGCAAAAGAGGGCCAATGTGTTCGGTTAGCTGTGTGGCAAGTGGCACCGCCTGCTGAGTCGAACATATCGTCCACATCCATATCTTCATTCGGCCGGCGCCTAAGTTCGTTATATTCACGATGGACACATTACAGTACTGCCTGCCGCTCATTTTTTGGAAAAAATACGGCCCGATGATGCCGCCTGCCCATAAACAGCACCAAACAGTCATCATTGTGAATGCCATTGGTTTTCGACAATCACCATCTTGGATTCTCATTCCGCAAATGCTGGCAATTCTGTTTATTGACGCAATCCACTGAGGTGATAAATGTGCCTCATCACTGATAGATTGATCTTTCTAATCGAAAAATTTGATCATCCACTGTTGCAAATTTCTTTGAACAATTTAACACGCGTTGTTGGATTTGTGTATCTCTTCCAATGTTCTTGAAGTGTCTGAAATAGAGAAATGTCAAAATAAAATTCGGCAAAAACTTGGCGTTTGTGGTGGTTCCATTCAACATCCGGCCTTCAATTTAACCACCTTTATATAGCGCTAATCGCCAAACGCAATTCGGCATAAATTTTACTTGAGATCTAAGCAACTTAGTATGTCGTTAGGAAGAGGAGCTGTATGCATTTCAATGTTGCATTTTTTTTCAAAGCTGTTTTTTGTATTTCCCGGTGCTGTTTCTAGTCTTATGGACTCTTAATCAAGTAGTTTGGCGTGATTTATTTTCTATTGCATTGTTTCCAAAATAATAAATGGTGTAAACGCCAAACTAGCATATTTGTAGTAGACATGGCAGATAAATCTGCTAAAAATAACTGATAGTTCTGCTATAAAAGGAAAAGCAGCCAGCTTTGTTTCTATAGCAGTTGTTTATGGTTAGTTAGTTTATGGACGATGAATCATGCTGTGAATAGGGGAAATTGGTGTACCACTTAACCCTATTTGTCCATTGCTGATTCCTCATAGTTGTTTCTTATTGTTCTCCACCGTAGGAAAATGATATTCAATTCTTCCTACAGTTAATCTGATAGAAAGGATATTCGTGTATCACTTAGACTTAATGGTCCATTGTGATTCCTAATGAGTTGTTTTCTTCTTTTTCTCACCAGAGATTAATCCCATCTATATTTGCTTTTTCAAACAGAGTTTTCTAGTGTTCCATCCAGGAAGCTTTCAATTCTTCGAGTATATCAGTTAATATACTGAGCGAAAAAGAGGAACCCAGTACATCATCAGTCCATTAAGATCGATACCTTACTACGTACTTTCAAAGTATGCTATCGTCCTTACGATTGGCCTAATTAACGATCTTAATGACCTCCTATTGCGTCGCCATTAGAAGATCCATGAACTCGTTATGCAGTCGCGAGAGTGAACCCCATCCATGCTTTCCGAAATGAATAGTATATGACTCTGTAAATCGATATAAAAGATAGCAGGTAACTAAGCACAGAGTTTAAATTTAATGGCTGTTCAGTGTATAGCTCTAAGCTCTATAAGACAGCGTTGACTAACTCTCGCGACGTTCTATATTTGCAGTTACCCAAGGCCTTTATTGGTTTGCTATGACTGATCGATGAAGAATCTGATTCGCTTCTGAAGTATCAGCCCTCATTAACGGCTCAGTGGTATAACTTTTACCAATGACAAAGCACCTCGCCGGAAAATTATATTTCAATGTTAGCCTGATAACCCGGAAACCAGGCAATTACGTCCAAAGTGCATTCATATCTAATATTTACAATTATTAATATCGAGCTTTATGGACAGACTTAGATTAAGGAAGGCATTGATTAATAGAAGTCATTGACAAGAAAGCCAAGATTACAAATCTAATACAGCGACCTGGACTGCTACATGTTATCGAATTCGGCGATTAATTGGAATATCTTTCCACAGCCTTGTAGTAAGATCTGGTTTGGGAGAGATAAACCAATTTTGGGCCTTTATCTAACCGTCTTATGGACAAAAAACATTGGGAATTTTTCCTCTTTACAAAATTAATGCATCAGCTGTTATGTTGATTTCCCAACTCTTCGCAGTAAATACC
>PGFW01012169.1:13494-30702 GCA_003123925.1 Haematobia irritans | reverse complement strand
ATCGGCTGAAATTTGGTACTGGTTGTCCGGTATATGTGTTTCTAACAACTATTGCAAGAAAAATTATCCACATCTGTAAAATAAAATTATTAGTGTCCCCTATAGACCAGACCCGATTGCTGCGGAGCTATCTAAGAGAAAACAATTTTCATCCGTTCGGCTGAAATTGTGTACTTGTGCGTATATGGCCGTTTAATAACCTTGCTAACTAAGGTCCATCTGTGTCTAATAGTTATAATCATAAGCCTCAATAAATCGATCCCCATCACGACAAAAATGTCATAATTCATAATCCATAGTTCAGTATTGTACATACCCACATATAAGCGACCCATGGCTCTACTACTACCGTGCAAATTCATATCGATTCGTAATTATTTGTAGACTTACGCTATACATACTCTTTTTTGTCTAATTATTCCATTATGGACTAACTAACAATTTAGAAAACGATGTTAGAAGTTTTAGTACCAAGCTATAATTCGATTGTGGATGACAGTCTTTCGTAGAAGTTTCTAGCATCCATGGTGGAGGGTACATAGATTCGGGCCTGCCGAACTTTCGCCGTATATACTTGTTTTGTACTTGTTTTTTGAACAATGATGGATGTCAATTTGCTTTTGGTGGTTAATGCATTAACAAATAATTAAAATGTTGTGAACTTGGTAACACTTGGTAACATAGAGTCCGCTGTAAATGTCCATATTTAATGAATTAATCGTTAAATATTTTTTGAATCAATTGACTAGCAATACAATGAGTTTGTTCAAAACTATTCCTTTAGGCATCTCAGGTATCTCTACACAACAAAAAAATATTTTGTCTCCATCAATACGAAATTATTGATAGAAGGCATTTTTATAATTAATTAGTGAAATACAAAGTGAATAGTACAATTAAAGATTAAATCAATTGATTCCAAATTAAAAATTTTGTTGAATCAAGTATACTTTTTAAATTAAATAGTTTTAATACTCAATTAAGACTTTAATATGGAAATTTTCGTGATTTTTTCTGCTATACAACACTGTTTTGGTCGATTAAAAAAGTAAAAATTATAAAATAAGTAAAATTTGTAACATTTTTTTCACGGCAAACGGAACACTTCGTGCTACCAAGTTCATCCGAAATACTTCCTTATCGCAAGTTAGGGATCAAATTTATTTTTTGAACTCTTTTGTGGGTGTGTGTAGTTATGCACTTTTTGATTATTATAAATTTTCACATATTTGCATAGTTTTTTGTACCCACCACCACAAAAAAAAATCTTTTTCTTTTTTCTAATTTCAAATCAGCGAAATTAATTGATGCAAAATTATTTAATTGAAATGTCCTTCAAGTCACGAAAAGAGAGTAAATCACAGTTTTTTAATTGGGTCATAGAAAAATTCTTGGAATTAAAAATTAATTGATTTTATTCAGCAAAGTTTTCAATTAAGGTTTTAATTGTCTTCCATTAAAATTAAATTGATTGTTGATTGTAAATCAATTAATCTTAATTAAAAAAGTCACATCTTTTGCATTAACTTCTAATGCTTCAGTTGGCTTATTGAGTTTATTACCATGAATTGTTTGAAAATTATTTAATAAATAAAAAAAAGAAAAAAATTGCATCAGCTTTTATTAATCTGTACTTGGCTCCAAATTTGATTAAAAAGTTTAAGTTTATCAACTAATTTTTTAATTTAAAATTTTAAAATTTCAATCATTGCTTAATTAACTTAATGTTAAATCTTGATTAAAAAAAGAGTTAATTGTATCAAATTAACTCTTAGATTGGAAATAATTCTTGGTGATATTTTTTTTTCTGTGTCATAGGAGGGAGTATATATTAACTTTGTCATTCATGTTTGAAACATATCAAAATATTGACTCTGAGGTGGAGGAATTCTGAGTCGACTCCTAAGCCACTTCCGTCCCGTCGTGTTGAAATCGCAGTCTATAGACGGCAGCCATGTTCAGGCCACTTGACTACTTCATCCAATTGTGATTACATATGGATGAACTTCTCTCTTATCCTGATGTCTGCCCCGAATTTCCATGTTAGTCAATGGCACTAACTTCCGAACGAAATAAGCTATCAACTTGAACTTGGGTACAAGTAGTTGATATTGATGTAGGTGTGGCCTCTTAGAAGCATACATTCTATGACCGTCAAGTTCAGATGGTGTACCGGTGTTAATATATGGTCTCTAAACCTCCTGCAAAAATGTCCAATGTCGGTCCATATTATATAGAGCCCCGAATAAATGCGTATTTGGTAAAGTGGGTTAGTAGTCGCCGGTCCATTTTGGACATCTTTCGAAGCTGAATTTCATCCGATTACAGTTCGAAAATTAGTAGTTTGTGGTAAATATATGGTTCACGTGGCTGAATTTTAGAATGCCCGCCTCATACACAAGGTGCTGGGTCGATTCCGCTTTCGACCGAACACCAAAAAGTTTTCGCGTGGTATTGGTTAATCCCTCAGTAATGAGTGACATTTCTGACGTGTTTCAAGTTCATGCTAAGTGTGTTTCACGCAATGTTGGAACGCCGTTCGACCGGCTATAAAAAGAGGGTCATGTCATTGAGCATTAACATGGATCGGGCACTATCAGTTGTATACAGAAGAAGTCTCACCAATGTGGTATAGTAATTAATGAATAGTCCTAAGTGTATTTGCATACATCGCGCTGCCACCTAAACCTAACTAACCTAGTAATATGGACACTAACAACATGCAAAAATTAGTCGATTCCCGTCCAAATTATATTAGCTCATTATCCCGAACCCAGATTTGACCTCCGAGACTCTTGGAGGCAGCAAAAATTCATTTGATTTGGTTCTCAATTATTTGATACTGTGCTAGTATATTTGGCCGCTAAAACAGCAAATTGGGCACGTATGCGGGCTATAATTTTTTTGTAATGGGTTAACTAAAGAAATCTAGTAAACTGTTCAAGAGACTTATGCAGCAATATATGAACGCCAATAATTTTTTTGTTGTTCGGTTTCCTTGTTTTGTGTTCGTTACATTGAATGATTACATAGCCAGACAGTCGTTTTTTGTTATTTGATTCTGCATAATTTTTCTCATTGATTTGACCTACAAACGAGAACATTGAGTTTAAAATGTTTCTGGTCATTGGTGATTTGGTGTTTTTCGGTCTTTTACCAAAGAATTATTAAGTCCCGCAAATTGTCTAGATTTTGTTATAGTAACAGGTCTGATGTTTTGTAATATCAGCTATACGAAAAAACTAAATATGATGTTACATTCGTGTTTCTATATTTATATGAAATTTTTATATGGGTTTTTTTGCTACTTTTTACTAAAAAAACTCGTTTTTTTACAAATTTTTAAGCGGCAACATCAAAACTACTTACCAGATTTGAAAATTTTCTGGAATGATTTGTAAACGAGGCTCCAAATTTTTTCTTAAATTTGAGCTTTAGGTAGTTGGGAATCACTTTTAGGGTCAAACGAAGAACGCCAAGATATTTTACTAAAATTGTTAAGTGTTCCTTCCAAAAAACTTCAACCAACGTTTCACTTGTTCAGTGGGACTGAAATTTTGTTATGTGAAAATAAGGGAAAAAAATTGTATCTTTTTCGACAAGTCAGAAATCACGGAACACTCAAGATAAGATTTTTTTAGAACTCTAAATATAAATGTTTTCGTGTTAAGGCTTATGGTGGTTTCTAACAAAATCATTCAATGGGGGCGAACAAGAATGATGATTGCCGTAAGAAAAAAGGCAATCAACACAATAAAGAAATTTTGTTACTTTGTGACTTTAAGGGGTTGGTAAAATGCGCTGGCCAAAGAAAATTTTTAGAGGAACTTACAAAACTTGGAATGGCAACACAATTTTTCCATTCTTTTATACCCTTAATCACTATTTTCGCATTTGCTAATCACAGCCTTCAATCCGTGCACAACTAATGAGGGGCACAATTTTTTTTTGATTTAAGGGGTCCATAAATTTCAAACAGCGCAATTAATGAATATATAACGCACGTTGAGTCGCACAATAAATTAAAAACTGGGGCAAGCGAAAAAGAAAAAGTTCTTTCGGGAAAATCAAAAATAGGATAGTTGATTGAGTATGAAAATTAAAGAAGGTGTGAAATAGAGAAAGATAGGAAGAGGATCATTGAAAAAAGAAGGGTGAAGAAAGACAATGAGATGGTTTAAAAAGAGAGAAAAAGATAAAAAAAAAAGTAAAGTGAAGAATGAAAGTAGAATAGAGAATAGAAGAGGAATAAAGGATATAAAGGAAAGTGTTGGTAATATCAATATAAATGATATTGAGTAAAAAGAATGCCAAATGACCAAGTTATGGTAAACGATTGACGATAAGAAACAAACGTAATATGAGCTATATATTTACGAACACACTAATCGTCCAATATGAGTGAATGGTGATTATTCAAAATTATTAATTTCAGAAGAATCTGATAGAAGCATATGCATACGAAGACCAGTTCTGTAGCGCAATGTTTGCGAATGACGTAGTAAACTTGCTAAAGCCAAACGCTCCGAAACAAACATTATAAAGCGATGTTGTCGGTAAGTAGTGTTGAGTGTTAACGATTCTGATTCAATTGTAACAATTTTTTTCGTATTGGATTTCTAGTGGTTATATTGGAACCTGTTTGGCGCTATTGTTGTGTTTAAAACAGTTTTTTTTTTTTTAAAAAACAAAACAGAGGAGAGACTTGACGAAAATTCTGACGACAAGACAACCATGACAAACATATCAACAAAACAAAACACCAAGAAAAGCGAACTCTTAGTTGGCTTGCGAATGCAAAGTAATTAGTTTTTGAGGATTAACTGTAACGAGCTTAGCAACGAGATCAGAATTTTTAAGCGGGAGAATTATCCGTTATGACCCTTAATAAAATTTTTTAAATAAATTTATATAAATTCGTTATCTTATTGAAAGTGAAATTATTTTCATTTTTTTTTGCCGATGAGTCAAAAAATTGGTAAATTTGGTTTTCAAAAATATCATCAATATTTTTTTCTAAACATTTTATTTTGAGTCGCTTATATAAACTTCTTTTATACGTTAGTTAAAAGTCTTATCATTAAAAATAAAAAATATTTAATTGGAATATTCAGAAGTTGATAAGAAGGACTTGTAAATTTTGGTAAATCAAGCAAATAAAGTTTCATTGTGAATCAAGTAAGAGCAACTACAGTAAAGCTTATGACCGCCAAAATATTCCAGGTCGCCAGGGAATTACCAATCCTTTACACAGAGAAACACGATTTATGAAGTTGGATTTTGATTATGGGGAGGGTTAAATCATCAATCGGTGAAGGTTGTGGCGGTTTTATGGTGTTTTGTTATAGGGTCGTGTTAACATCAGAAAACAGAGATTATAGGACCCGGAGTTAACGGCGGTAATGAAATATTTATATTTGATACAACAATTTTCGAAAATTTGTAGTTCTTAGTATTTTCAATTATAAAACGTTTCAATATTGTAATGATACTTTGTTACTACGGACTCTTTCGCCCCCTTTTGTTGAGTGTTTCGTGTTATTATGAAATGGATTGTATTTTATGACAATTGTTGTTTTTCTCGTCTGCCCATGTTTCTGATCTGTTGTAATCAGCTGTTACGATAGTCTCAATTAATGAAGCAGTGTGCTGAAATGATTTGGCATCTAAATGTGTCTTATTATGTCTGCTAGAGTCAGTGTCAGATCGAGTTGGGAGTCATATCGGTCATCTGGTTGCGTTGATATAGTACGCCCCATTATATAACCTACCTCCGGATTTGAAAGGTCTTGGCTTTATAGAAATCGTGACGTTTTTAATCATGTTGTCGCTGAAATTTTTCAACAATTCTAGAGTTACTTTTATGACCATAATAGAGCGTGCTGACAAACAATTTCGTGGAGTACTCGTGTACATTATTTTGGCTAATAGCCCCCTATAGTACCGATTCTCTCCTTTTACTTTCTTGGGCGTGTATAGGAAACATCAGGTTTTTTATCCATTTTACACTGATAATTTTGAAATTGCGGTGAGAAGGTACTTAGCAACCTAAGAGGCTCCTTGTACCAGAGAATGGTGATCATCGGTCGATGTTTTTGGATAGTGGTTCCCCGTATAGACGAACTTCCCGGATTTGGCAAGCGGGTACTTTAGGGGATGTATAGAAAGCCGTAGTTTTGTCAATTTGCCTGAATATTGGAAATTAGAGGTACGTGGTTACCATTCAAAATGGCAGTGTGCCGAAAATAGGTCCGGTAGTTTTCCAGTGTTTTTGGATATGTGCCGACATAATAAGAACGACCGATCTCCCGTATTACATCTTTGGGTCTATATATAGAATCCGTAATTTTATACGAATGATTAATTACATTGAAATTGAGGTAAATTCTACTAGGTGTCTCGGACTTAAGAGGAGTTGTGCCCACAAAGATGGTTGAGTAATGTCTTTATGTTTTTGGTATTACGCCCTATTACTTAGATCGCGACTTTTATTTCCGATTATCTTTCTCGAGCTGATAATGATCTCAGTATCTTTAGGACTTTTCAATCTTAAGTGAGCGTTTATTTTATATATTTTCTTACCACTTTACAAGAGATGTTAATGATTCTCTAAAACTCAAACAAAATGGTTATGTATAAAAAAATTGTGAGGTTCGGTCCTCATTTTGGCTATAGCCCCCCATATAGACCCCATATCGTCCCCCCGATTGTACTTCTTGGGCTTATAGAAACCCTCCAGTTTTTTATCCCAATTTACCCCCTTGAAATTTTGAAAATCCCGGAGGTCATTTGAACCCGTAAAGAGGCAATAGCCGCGTTGCACATAAAGGAAATTAGAGTGAGCTCCCACAAAGGTCCCCCATGTGTTTTGGTAAGGTCCGAAATTAAAATACCTCGTTTACTCCGATTTTGGAGGTACTTGGGTATAATAGAACTCCCCTTATAGTTTGCTTTATCCCAATTTGTCTGAAATGAAATTAAGGATGGTACTTGAGGACCCACATGACCGAAGAAAGGAAGGATGTGGACGTAAAAAATGGTTTAACCGTTAATCGTTAATTGTTTTGTACATACAGAACAGTATAGAACAGGGGGATAATTTTTTTTTTTAAAAAGATTTCTACATATTGAGGGTTTATAGATCCCAGTTGACGCTTTATTAACCCAAATTACTTATCTATCAATAATGAAATTGGATATTATTAAGGTATTTTTTAGGGGAAATTTAATATGAAGGTTGTGACCCACAATGGATGTGCGAGTTATTAGCGGTAAATTGGTTTTGGTATAGGACATCAAATTAATTAGTGAAGACATTAACAGGTTTTATATAAAGTGACGTGTGATTTAGAGATTCTAAGATTTAAATGAAGACGATTTATTTTATATAATTCTCAGTAAACACTTAAATAAGACGGTGGATTAATGATTAATATTAAAATCAATAACAGTTTATATTATAAATCCAACAGAATGTTCATATGAGTCACAAACTACACTCAGGGTGAAATCTTTTAAATACTATTAGCTTCGGAAACGTTCCTCAAGTAATCCCAAGCCTACCTGAAATTTCACACAAAAGGAAAACACTATTATTTGTTATGGTGGCGTGCGGTATTTAAAAGATTACGGCACCGGGTGAACTTATTGCTTGTAGTATACTTGTTTTACTAACATTTTGACTCACAACACACAAGTAAATAAATATACACCAAAATATTCCAAAAAAAAGTATAATGTAGAAAGTGAAAATCTTTTACCAATTAATAAATTAATTGATAACCAGATTGAAATTTTTAATCATGATGAGAACATTAAGTTAATTAAGTCAATGATTGAATTTTTTAAATTTTTTTTAATTAAATAATTAATTTTATACAATTCCAACTTTTTAAACAAAATTTCGCGGATAAGACTAATTCCCAGTTAAAAAAAAGCGCATGCTGATATTTTTATTTTATAATTTTAACTTAAAACAACTGTATTTAAAACAATCAATTTTGTTATCACAAATAAACATAATCTAAGACAATTTACAGAAAAGTAACTTCATAAAATAGTTAGACTTTTTATTAATAAATTAATTTAGGTTTTAAAGTGCAATCCAAAATCATTAAATTTTTTATATTGAATCAACTTAGAAAAAAAATTAAGATTGAAAATTTGCACTGAAAAAATCCAAATTATTTTTTCAATCCAGTAAATTTTTTCCTATGCACCACAATTAAACATGCTATTGGATACTATCAACTCTCTCTCTTGAGAAGCACATTTCAATCTAAAAAATTAATTGGGATCAATTAATTTTAGTGAGTTCGAAAATCAAAAAATTTTTTTTGTGTGACAAAGCAAAAGGACATTAGGAGGAAATTGAAATTAATAATAAATGAAACTGTACTTATATAGAAAAAATTTGGATAATAACAGAAAGTGGTTGCAGGTTATATATAGGCCCACACCACACGGCGGACCATCAGTTCAATCTATTATTCACCTAAACATTTTGTTTTTCTATAAAGTCAACAAATAGGATTGGGTATAGTTAACCCTTTGTAATGTAAGTTTGTAACCACCATTTAGAACTATTGCTTCTAAGGAACCACATAAAAGTATATAATTATGGTCGAGTGGTGAAAATTCTTGAGTTACGATCTGAGCACAAGGTTTAAGTTAGTATGCTATGGAATTAAGGACATATTTCTAGAACGAAAAAATGAATTATGCCAGAATGTGATACTTGGAACCAGAGTAGGTTCACTATTTCTGAATGTATAGGAGATTGATGGCGTATTTGAAATGCGGAATATTTGGTATTTTAAGTCCTTATTTGGCGAAAATATTAAAGGAATATAGAACTCTCGGCATTACTCCGAAACTCTCATATCAAGGGAAAGGAAATTTAATAAAGATTGGAATGTAATTTGGTAAAGACGGGTAAATTAATTTATTAATAGTTACCTACCACCAAATATAGACACAGATCCACCCAGATTGTCTAAGACTACCAAGTGAGAAAATTGGGAAGAGCGCAAATTATCTCACCAGATTAGGTTTTGAGTTCGATAACAGTGGTATGTATCGATACTATGTTAGTAAAGACGAAACACATTGTAAGAACTTTTCGGATTAATTATTAAGTATGTCTCAACATCACATTAGATAATATATATAGCAACCATATAAAGAGCATCAAGATTTTAAAAAGGTGGACTTAGGAGTAGGAAATTAAGCAGATTGGTTTGAAATTAGGTGATGTGTGGTAGATATGTATTTAACAAATTATGAAAAAGGATGTTCTATATAAGTCTATAATATTAAAGTAAAAAGATTAAATGAGAATTCTCGGGTTTTTGGAGCCACGGTTGGAGGAGACAAAACATTTTCATAAGAGCACAAGTTGAATTTGGTACATTTGTCTAGTATATGGAAGGTTAAAAAATGACCTGTTAAATCAAATAAGTGTATTTAGTGTATATTATACAACCAATCGAGATAAAATCGAGTAACCCCAAAAAAAAAAATTGGTCAGATATGTTTATATTGTTATATAGCAACAAATAATAGACTGGAT
Organism: Haematobia irritans; assembly: GCA_003123925.1. Classification (NCBI taxonomy): domain Eukaryota; kingdom Metazoa; phylum Arthropoda; class Insecta; order Diptera; family Muscidae; genus Haematobia; species Haematobia irritans. The sequence goes on along the minus strand of PGFW01012169.1, from coordinate 21,131 downwards.
ACTATTCTATCAATTACTGCATTTCAACGGTAACGTTTAAAATGTACCGTCATTTATCCGATTTGTTGATTTGTAGAATTACCCTATAATTTAAATTGTTTTGGACACACATATAAATATTACAATTTAGTGGAAAAGTAGCACACTCAATTTATAAGACAAACCAAAAAAAAAGATGTTAGAAGTTTTTTTAGATTATTACGATTATGGATGAAAGTCCTTTGAGTAGAGTTTTACCCGCAATACATGTGGAGGTTACGCATCGATTTCCAGGGTGCGACGAACCTTATGGTGTAGATGTCTAATTGTCTTTTTTTTTTCTCTTTAATTAAATTTACAATACTTAGTGTACAGGAGAATTAGAGTGATATTTTTAATGTGATTTGTAAAATTTTAGTAAAATTTGTTAGTTTCTAATAAAATATAATGTGCAGTAATTAATTGAAATTAATTTTTGTGGAGCAAAGGGGGTAAAATGATAAACAGTCGCATATATAATGTGTGATAACAAAGCCTTGCACAAAAAGGTATACAAAGTTTTTTTATTAAGATTATTTTGTATTGAATTAAAGAGCAGAGCAGGCAGGAAGATTAAGACAGCTTAAGTAAACGCAAATCCTTTTACATTTGTGATATTATAGAGGTAAAAATTTTTAATTACTAGTTTTTTAATTTCTTTCTTTTGTTTCCTAAGTCAACCTTTTTTATAATAAACAGAATAAAGAAACTAATTCTACTAGATAGTTTACCAGCGGATACTTTAAAATAAAGTATTGAAGAACATAATTTTGGAACTTTTTGAATTTGTGTGTAAGAACAAAAAGTCAAAACAAATGTAATGCCAATGTCATTAGCCTTGAAGAAATTTTCAGATATATTAACAGTTGCATTTAGTAATGAAATTTTTCTTTCCATATACTAATATAGCAATTTTTAGAGTTAGAATCACGTGTGACTATAAAGAAAACAAAAATGAGCTTAAAGAAAGTTTTATTACTTTTAAAGAAAGGAAACAAACTTCATATCAAACATTAGATTGTTTCTTGATAAGCAAATTGCATTTTAAAAATTGAACATCAATTTGAACATATGACAAACACTTACAAGTATTTTGAAGGAACAACAACAAAGTTTTTGAAAGGGGATTACCCTCCCCTCTATCTAGTAACATTTGGAGTGTTTCAAAAACTCTTCATCTAAGAGTTTACTAATGTTGGAAACAATCGTATTTGGGCTCAGCTATTAAGAAGCACGGTTTTGTCTATTGAATCGGTAAAGATGCTCATTTGCTCTAAAGAGGTGACAAAATCAAATAAAATGGGTAGCTATATATTGAAAGGATTTTTGGCAAGACATTAAAAGTAATTTAGATATTATTTGTAAAAATTTTCTTGCCAAACATCAAGAAAATAATTTTTACAAAATATTCTAAATTTACTTTTAAGGTCTTGCCAAAAAGCTTCGAATATAGGCTACCACTTATTTTGAGGATTTTGTCTCTTTGGTGAGGCAAATGAGTGCTTTCCGATTCAATGAGAAAGGACCTGCTTAAGAGACAGTCTTATAGCCGAGTCCAAACGATGTTTCACATTACGGTGAAACCTCTTAGAGAAGTTTTGAAACACTCCGAAATGTTACTGAGAGGGGATAATCCGCCGTTTAAAAACTTTTTGGTGTTCTCGTCAAAAACTGAGATTGTCATGATGGTCAAAGATTTCATGTTCTTAGAATGCGAATTTTGCTTATCATAGAAGACGAATTTCTGTGATATGAAGTTTGTTTCCTTGCTTAAAAGTCAATAAACTTTTCTGTGAAGTCATTTTGTTCTTATAGTCAAGTGATTCTACTTAAAAATGTGTATATTTATATGAAAGAAAATTTCGTTTGACTAAAGACAACTTTAATAATTCTGAAAATTTCTTCAAGGTTAATGACATTGGCATTACATTTGTTGACTTTTTGTGTCTTGACTACAAAGTCAAAAAGGGTTCCAAAATTATGTTCTTCAATACTTTATTTTAAAGAGCCTGAATTCGGAAATTTAAGTTGTCGTTGATTCGTTTTTAAAGGACTTTGATGGAACAAGAAGAAAAAAATTAAAAAACGAATGAATAAAAAATTTGTACTTATAACACAAATGTAAGAGAATTGTAGCTTAAGCGTGTTCTTGAATTCTCCGCTTCTCTGGCTCGGAATCAATATCAAAATAATTTAAGTAAAAAACTTTGGAACCGGGCAAGCTTTTTGTTAGCACACATGAGGATATGCTGATCATTGTACCCCATTGGCTCCCAAAAAATTAATTGGTTCAATTAATTTCTCAGTATTGATTTGATTAGAAACTAAAATTTACTAAAATTTGACAAATCACAGTAAAACTATCATCTAATGTTCTCTAACTAAGATTTAAATTGAATTAAAAAAAAAAACAAGTATATACAGCCATAAGTTCGGCCAGCCCGAATCGTATGTACCCTCCACCATGGATTGCGTAGAAACTTCTACGAGGACTGTCATTAATCGAAATTAATCTTAACAACTTCTTAACTCGTTTTTCTGAATTGTTAGTTAGTCCATAAATGGTGATATATACACAAAAAAGTATGTTATAGTAAGTACTACAATAATTACGAATGATATTAGACTTTTTGCCGGTAGTAAGAGCCAGAATTTGAGTATGGAGTCGCTTATTATGTGGGGCTATGTACAATTATGAATTTGTTGGACTCAATTTGTGTGTTGTTTTGGCGACGATTTATTGAGGGTCTATATATAACTATAGCATCGATTTAGTTAAGCATGGTTTGTTAACGGCCACTATACTAGACACCTGTACCAAATTTTCAACTTGGCCGGATGAAATTTGTCCTCCAAGTGGCTCAAAACCCAAAATCTCAGGATCGGCTTTGTATGGGGGATATTATTATGATTATGGACTGTATATAGACCCACTTTTGGCCAATAGTTGTTAACTATTCACTATACTTACCACACTATCTAATTTTCACCGATCGGTGAATTTTCTTCTCGAAAGCACCTCGGGCGTCAAATCTTGGGATCGGTTTATATGGGGCGTACTATATAATTATCGGACTGATATGAACAAATTCTTGCATTGGATTTTTGTACACTATACTAAACTTCAGTAGCGCAAAACTTTCAAACCTAATCGGATGAATTTCGCTCTCTCAAGGGGCTCGGAGGTCAAATCTGGGGATGCGGTTTTATATGGGGGCTATATACAATTATGGGGACCGCTGTGGCCTTAGCAAGCAGATCGGATGAATTGCTTTCCTTAGAAGGATGGCAAGCAAATTTCGAGGGTCGTTTATATGGGGCATATCGTTAAAATTGGACAATTATGGATCATTTTGCATACATCGACTGTACATCAATAGAATACTTGTGCCAAAGTTTTCAGTCGATAGTTGTTTCGTAGGAAGGTAGCGTGATTTCAAAAGACGTGACGGACATGCTCAGATCGACTCAGATTTCACCCACGACAGAATATATATATACTTATGGGGTCTATAGAAGCAATTTTTTGCGATGTGTTACAAACGAATGAGCAAAGTTAATGATACCAACATCCTATGTGGGGTATAAAACAAGTAGGGAATAAAGACGGGAGGGGCGCCCTAATATTATACCTGCACACTTTGTGATCCAAATTGTGTTCTTATATATACAGTTTATATTTTTTTATATAATTTTAAGGTCGCTAATGCTTGGTGCATCACAAAAAAATTTTTCTGATTCATCACTAAATTAATTGATCCTATTTAATTTTCTTAATTGGAAATGTCTTAATCACGAAAATTGATGTATCATCACAGTTTTAATTGGGCATATGAAAAAATTCTTGATTAAAAATTATTGTTTTTTTTCAGCAAATTTTCAATTTAATTTTTTTAATTGATTCAATTAAAATTTACTTGACGTGATTGCAAACTCATTAATTTATTAATTAAAAGGTAACTATTTTTAACTTACTTTCTGATTGATTAGAGGTTTCTATTGTGGATAACAAATGCATTGTTTTGAAATACATTTGTTATTAAAAATTAAAAAAAAAAATCAGAGCGTTTTTTTAACTGAATTAGTCTTAGTCGAATTTGATTAAAAAGTTAATTGTATAATTAGATTATTTAATTAAATTTTACAAATTTTCAATCATTGAATTTAATTAACTTATGTTTCTATCATTTGATTAAAAATTTAATTGTATCCAAATTAATTTTATTATGAAGATTTTCAATTCAATTAACTTTTTAATTTGGGAAATATCTTTGGTATATTTTTTTCTGTGTGTGGATGCAAAATGAATTAGTAAAACAAGTATATACAGCATTAACGTTCGCCGGCGAATCTTAAATACCCAACCACATGACCAAATAATAGTGTTATTCCTTTGAAATTTCAGGAGGGCTGAGGACTGAGGACATTCCCCTGAAGATAGTTTAATGATTTTACCTATGAGGACTATACGTATTCTGGATTTATAAGGTAACTTTGTGTTTAGAGTTTTAGAGGAATCTAAATCTCTTGTAAGGTGTACGAAAATTATAAAATAACGGTATTACTTGAAGATCGTTAAATCTGTAGATTTTCACCGTGAAGTAAACTCGGGATATCGGTCTATATGGGGGCTATACCAAAACATGGACCGATACTCACCATTTGTGGCACACCTCTTTATGGTCCTAAAATACCTATAAATTTCCAATTTCAGATTGTATATAAATTGTATATAAACTACGGATTCTATAAACCCAAGATGTAAAATCGGGAGATCGGTCTATATGGGGGCTATACCAAAACATGGAACGATACGGACCATTTTCGGCACACCTTTTGATGGTCCTCAAGTACCTCTAGATTTTCAATTTCAGGCAAATTGGATAAAAACTACGGTTTCTATAAGCCCAAGACCCCAAATCGGGAGGTCGGTTTATATGGGGACCATACCAAAACATGGACCGATGCTCACCATTTTTGGCACACCTCTTTACGGTTCTAAAGTACCTCTCGATTTCCAATTTCAGGTAAATTGGATAAAAACTGCGGTTTCTATAAGCCCAAGAAGTAAAATCGGGAGATTGGTCTATATGGGGGCTATACCAAAATATGGACCGATACTCACAATTTTTTTTATAAGAACCTTTTTTGTTTGAGTTTTAGAGGAATCATTAACATCTCTTGTAAGTGTGTAAGAAAATTATAAAATAACGTCTTGATTTGAAGTCTTAAATCTGTAGATTTTCACTCGAGAAGTAAATCGGGATATCGGTCTATATGGGGGCTATACCAAAACATAGACGATACTCACCATTTGTGGCACAACTCTTTATGGTCCTAAAATACCTATAAATTTCCAATTTCAGATTGTATATAAATTGTATATAAACTACGGATTCTATAAACCCAAGATGTAAAATCGGGAGATCGGTCTATATGGGGGCTATACCAAAACATGGAACGATACGGACCATTTTCGGCACACCTTTTGATGGTCTCAAGTACCTCTAGATTTTCAATTTCAGGCAAATTGGATAAAAACTACGGTTTCTATAAGCCCAAGACCCCAAATCGGGAGGTCGGTTTATATGGGGACCATACCAAAACATGGACCGATGCTCACCATTTTTGGTACACCTCTTTACGGTTCTAAAGTACCTCTCGATTTCAAATTTCAGGTAAATTGGATAAAAACTGAGGTTTCTATAAGCCCAAGAAGTAAAATCGGGAGATCGGTCTATATGGGGGCTATACCAAAATATGGACCGATACTCACAATTTTTGTCACACCTCTTTATGGTCAATAAAATACCTCTAGTTTAAAATTTCAGGCAAATTGGATAAAAACTACGATTTCTATAAGCCCAAGACCCCAAATCGGGAGGTCGGTTTATATGGGGACTATATCAAAACCTGGACCGATATAGCCCATCTTCGAACTTGACCTGCCTGCAGACAAAAGACGAGTTTGTGCAAAATTTCAGCACGATTGCTTCATTATTGAAGACTGTAGCGTGATTACAACAGACAGACAGATGGCAGACAAAAAACAACAATTGTTCATAAAAATTACGAATCCTTTTCATAATAATCACGAAACATTTTCACAAAAAGCGAAACGAGATCCGTAGACAGTATTCATTACAAATATGAACGTTTTTTAATGAAAATTACGAAGAACTAATTTCGTTGGTTGACAAATATTTTAATATTTTCTTACGGTGTACTCGGGTCCTATGAATTCGTTTTCTATGTTAAAGACTCCTAAACTACACCATACCGCACTACCTTCCGATTGTGAATTTTACTCACCATATCAAATCCAACTTCATAATGTGTTCCTCTGGTGTAAAGGATTGGTATTGCCTGGCGACGTGGAATATTTTTGGCGGTCATATTGCTTTACTGTAGTTGCTTTACTTTTCAACAATGAAATTTATTTTGCTTTGATTTACCAATTTACAAGTTTCTTATCACTTCTTGAATATTCCAATTAAATATTTTTTTTATTTGTTTATATGATAATGATTTTATACTAACGTATATAAAAGGGAAGGTTTTATATAGGACTTCCAATAAAATTTTTTAGAAAAAATATTGGATGATTATTTTTTGAAACAAATTTAAATTTTTGACTATGGCAAAAAAAATGATATATTTTCACTTTCAATAAGATACGAATTTATATAATTTATAAGAATTTTAGTTTTAATGGGTTCATACGATTAATTTCTCCGCTTAAAAATTCTTATCGTTGCTAAGCCGTTAGCAGTAATTCTCAAACTAATTGACTTTGCATTCGCAGCCAACTAAGTGAGTTCGCTTTTCTTGGGTGTTTTTGTTTTGTTGTTGTTGGTTGGTTGCTTGGTCGGTGAATTTTTCGTAAGTTCTCTCTGTTTTGTTTTTAAACTGTTTTAACAACAACAATAGCGCCAACAGGGGTTCCAATATAACCACTAGAATCCAATACGATTTTGTTTACAATTTGGACACGAATCAACCACCAACAAGCATGGGGGTATATGGTTGTCTCTTTGACCGACAACATCGTTTTTATTGTTTCGGCGTTTTGGCTTTGCTGTTACTACGAGTTCGCACATTGTCGCCTTCGATGGTCTTCGGTATGCATATGTTCGTATCGATTCTCTGTAGAATAATAATTGAATATATCCCATTCACCAATTGATGGATTAGTGTGTTCGTAAATATTCGCATTTCGTTTTGTTTCTTATCGTTCATGTTTACCAAATTGTTGGGCATTTTTTTACTAGATCATCTCTTCCCCTTTTTTTATTGGGACATTGTTATATGATATTATTGTTGTTTTTAATATTTGCTAATAAATAAAGTGTTGCCATATTGTAGTTAATTGCTGGGATAATTTGGATTTTATTTGGAAATATTTAATTTTGCATTCAATTTTAATCCTCTAATTTTCTTGCCAGCTGATTACACTAGGTCACAAATAACAAAATTTTCTCTGTTATTTGCTTCTAGCATAATTTTTCTCATTGATTTTGACCTACTAAACACGAACATGAGTTTAAAAAATTTTTCTGTCGATTGGTTTTCGAGAATACACATTTTTTAACTTTTTTTTTTTTAATTTTATCTCTCTT
>PGFW01012162.1:8468-21588 GCA_003123925.1 Haematobia irritans | reverse complement strand
GGGTATGGGAACTATAAAATTCGATTCAAAATAAAAATAACCAAAATTTTTAGAAATTTTTACCAAAAACTTCCAATAAAAAAATTATTTTGCAGTTTTGATTTTCTATAGAAAATTTTGTCAAAATTTTATTTCTATAGAAAATTTTAACCAAATTTTTTTCTATCAAAAATTTTTGAATTATTTCTGAAAATTTTGTCAATTTTCTATAAGAGTAAAATGTATTTATAAAATTTTGTCAAAATTTTATTTCTATAGAAATTTTGCAATTTATTCATAAAAATTTTGTAATTTTTCTATAAGAAAATTTTGTCAAAACTTTTATTTTATAAAATTTGTTCATTATGTATCAAATTTTGTCAAAATAGTTATTTCTATAAAAATTTGTCAAAAATTTTATTTTCATATAAAAATTTTGTCAAAATTTTAATTTCTATATGAAAATTTTTGTCAATAAAATTTTATTTCATTTGTGTAATAGAAAAATTTTTGTCAAAATTTATTTTCTGATAGAAAATTTTGTCAAAATTTTATTTCTAGTAGAAAATTTTGTCAAAATTTTATTTATAGAAAATTTGTCAAAATTTTATTTCTATAGAAAAATTTTGTCAAAATTTATTTCTTATAGAAATATTTTGGTCAAATTTTATTTCGTATAAACAATTTTGTCAAAAATTTTATTTTTATAGAAAATTGTCTTCAAAATTTTATTTCTATGAAAATTTTGTTCAAAATTTGGATTTTTCTTAGAAAATTTTCTCAAATTTCTATTTCCATAGAAAATTATTCTCAAAATTTTAATTTTCTATAGGAAAATTTGTCAAAATTTTATTTTCTATAGAAAATTTTTGCTCAAAATTTTATTTCTATAAGTAAAAATTCGTCAAAAATTTTATTTCTTATAGAAAATTTTTGTCAAAATTTTATTTCTATATAAATTTGTCAAAATTTTATTTTCTATATAAAATCGTGCAAAAATTTTATTTCTATAGACAATTTGTCAAAATTGTTATTTTCTATCAGAAAATTTTCTCAAATTTTATTTCTAAGAAAATTTGTCAAAATTTTATTTCTATAGAAAATTTTGCTCAAAATTTTATTTCTATAGAAAATTTTGTCAAAAATTTTATTCCTATAAGAAATTTTTCAAAATTATTTCTATAAGAAAATTTTGTCAAAAATTTTATTTTCTTTATAGAAATTTTTGTCAAAATTTATTCCTATAGAAAAATTTTGTCAAAATTTTATTTCTATAGAAAATTTTGTCAAATTTTATTTCATATAGAAAATTTTGTCAAATTTTTATAGGCTACTGAAAATTTGTCAAAATTTTATAGCTTTAGAAAATTTTGTCAAAATTTTTTTCCTATTAAGAAAATTTTTGTCAAAAATTATTTCTATAGAATAATTTGTCAAAATTTTATTCTTTCTATAGAAAAAATTTTTTGAAAATTTATTTCTATAGAAAATTTTGTCAAAAATTTTATTTCTATAGACAATTTTTGTCAAATTTATTTCTATAGAAAATTTTCTCAAAATTTTTTATTTCTATAGGAAAATTCTCAAAAATTTTATTTCTATTTAGAAATTTTCTCAAAATTTTATTTTATAGAAAACTTTTCAAAATTTTATTTCTATTAAAAATTTTGTTCAAATTTTATTTCCTATAGAAAATTTTTCAAAATTTTATCTTCTATAGAAATTTCTGTCAAAAATGTTATTTTCTATTAGAAAATTGCTCAAAAATTTTATTTCTATGAGAAAAATTTTGTCAAAATTTTATTCTATTTAGAAAAATTTGTCAATTATTTTCTATAGAAAATTTTCCAAAATTTTTATTTCAGAGGAAATTTGTCCAAATTTCTGATTGTATAGATTTTTTTCAAATTTTATTTCTATAGAAAATTTTGTCAAAATTTTGTTTTCTATAGAAAATTTTTTGTCAAAATTTTATTTCTCATAGAAAATTTTGTCAAAATTTTATTTCTATAGAAAAAATTTTGTAAAAATTCTATTCTATAGAAAATTATGGCAAATTTTATTTCTATAGAAAATTTTGTCAAGATTTTATTTCTATAGACAATTTTGTCCAAAATTTTATTTCTATAAAATTTTTAACATTTTATAACTATAGAATTATTCAAAAATTTATAAGCTATTAGAAAATTTTGTCACAATTTCTATTTTCTATAGAAATTTTCCGTAAAATTTTAGTTCTATAGAAATTTTTTCACAAATTTTAATTTCTATATTAAAATTTTGATGTCAAAATTTTGTTCTATAGAAAATTTTGTCAAAATTATTTCTATAGAAAATTTTGTCAAAATTTTATTTTCTATTGGAAAATTTTTGTCAAAATTTTTAATTTCTATAGAAAATTTTTGTCAAAATTTATTTTATAGAAAAATTTTGGTCAACATTTTATTTCTATATAAAATTTTGTCATTCATTTTATTTCTATAGAAAATTTTGTCAAAAAGTTCTATGGCATAACATGACTAGGCACTAGAAAATCGTCGGACACTTTACTATTTATGGTCATTCTAATAATTTTTCCCCAAAACAAATATATGCTAGGCTTTATCAATAAACAATGATAAAATATTGTTTCACAATTTAATTTGAATTAATATGACATTTTAGGGCCATTAATGTTGGGATATCATTTTTTGGGCCCCTTAAAATGTAATATAATAGAAATTATGATTTGTTTTATCCATTTTGGGTTCATTGTTTAGTTTGCCTAGATATGGGTTATGATATTGTACAATTAATCGTTTGTATTCATTGAGAACGAAACTAATGATTAGGTGATCTACATTTTAGGAGAACAAAAGTCAATATCTAATTTCCTTAAAAGAAATTAATTAACTTTGTTTTGAAGAAAATTTTCTTAAAATGCATAGCTCTTGACTCTGTGCCCAAGATGTAAGTAATCAATTGCTTTAATCAAAGACACACTATGGTGGAAAAGAAATATTTTATGGACCACCATTAGCATGACTAAAATCGGGTTTAGTCATGTTTTATTTGCTAATAGAAAAATTTTGTCAAAATTATATTTCTAATAGAAAATTTTGTCAAATTTTATTATGCTGTAGAAAATTTTGTTCAAATTTTTTTTCTATAGAAGAATTTTGTCAAAAAATTTTTAATTTCTTATAAGAAGATTTTATTTCTATTAGAAAATTTTGTTCACAAAATTATATGTTCTATAGCAAAATTCTTGTCAAAATTTTATTTCTTACAGAAAATGTTGTGTCAATAATTTTTGTTTTCTTATTTGAAAATTTGTCAAAAATTTTGTTTTCTTAAGAAAATGTCAAAATTTATTATTTCTACAGAAAATTTGTCAACAATTTATAATTTCTATAGAAAATTTTGGTCGAATCTTTTTTCTATAGAAAATTTTGTAAAATTGTATTGCTATAGAAGATATTTGTAAAAAATTGGTTTTGCTATAGAAAATTTTGTCAAAATTTTATTCTTCTATAGAAAATTTTTTGTAAAAATTTTATTTCTATAAGAAAATTTTTGTCAAAAATGTTAGTTCTAATAGAAAATTTTGCTCAAATTTTATTTTCTATAGAAAATATTTTGTCAAAATTTTATTTCTATAGAAATATTTTGTCGAAATTTTTTCTGTAAAAAATTTTGTAAAAAATTGTATTGCTATAGGAAAATGTCAAAATTTTATTTTGCTATAGAAAATTGTTGTCAAAATTATATTCTCTATAGAAAATTTTGTTCAAAATTTTATTTGCTGTAGAAAATTTGTGTCAAAAATTTTTTTTCTATAAAAAATTTTGTCAAATTTTTAATTTCTATAGAAAATTTTATTATCTATAGAAATGTTGTCCAAATTGAATTTCATAGAAAAATTTTGTAAAAATTGTATTTGCATAGAAAATTTTATTTTGCTGTATGAAAATTTGCCAAATTTTATTTGTTATAGGAAAATTTTGCTTACAATATTGAATTTCTATAGCAAAATTTTAGTCAAAATTTTATTTCTATAGAAAATTTTTTTCAAAATTTGATTCTATTAGCAAATTGTAAAAATTTTTACAAAAATTTTCAAGTTATTTCTATAGAAAATTTTATCAAAATTTTCTGATTTAATTTAAAGTTTATTCGATTTTCAAATTTATATTCCTGCATCATAAATTTCTCTGGTGTTGCTGCGTAAGTTATTGAAGTTTTCACATTTTTGGAAACTCTTCGATTATTCATAAAAGTGTTGCGCTAGTACGTGGAAATGCTATGACTTTCCTTCAAGTTATCAAGAGCTAGATAAATATAAGCTCTTATTACTCTTAGCAGTGGATGGAGATATAGATTCAATTGGATCCAAGACATGTTGATATAACTTCACCATTCTTGTGAACCCGACTTGTCATTAGTGCCCCAAATGACATTTCCTATTTAATGGAGATATCCTTTGGGTGCTGAGCGCAACTCGTTAGTTGGAACTAAAAAACTCGCATCGTTTTTAAATCTTGTGACACTCTAGTGATGTCAACATAAAAGTTCCACTAGCATCCAACTAGACGCCTATGCCTCTCTCAGGAGTAGTCAGAAGGCTAATAAATTAGCTATGATGTTAGGGAGTGGGGAGGTATGCATTATGATCAATGGAGCCGCGACATCTGCCATCAACTTATCACCACACATTGAAGCGATCCGGCCAGCTTTGTGAATAGTCCTCACAATGTTCATTTCACACCAAGGGAGAACCGGTGTCTGACAACGGATTGAAATACAAAAACACGTTTTCATGTGCTCCCGCATCTAACATTGAGAACGCACTGCTTTTGCCATGCTCAATCCTGAATTACGACTAATAATTCTTTATCTAGTGGGGAGGGGGGAGAAGCAGAAGAAGAAATCACTTGGAACTATTTTATGGTGTATGAGATTAGGCTGGTGGTAGTAGGCTTAGTTTTTATCCAAAGCCAAGTTTCCCCTTTGGTGGTTTTGAGTGTTTGCCTTGTATCTCTATTTCTTCTGCTGGAGGTTTTTGCTTCGTTTCGATTGAATTAGAATTGCTGTTGCTCGCCCATAACTAGAAATGTAAATTAATTGTTACACATGTTTTTAATTAATTTGCGATCATAAAAATTTCTGATATTACTAATTGGATAAATGCCTTCAAAACTTAAATTGTGGACAATAACATGAAAAAGCCATCAAATTACTGAGCTGCTAGTAGTTTCAAATTGTTAGAGAGTCATCTGAAAATCAGACATTTGGGAAAATAAATATGTCACTGTTTGTTTTTTCCTAATACTCTAAGATACGAGAATTTTCTAGATGATCAAATAATTGGAAAGTCTATCAAGTTCTATTATGAACAATGGAGTGAAATAGTCTATGTGTAGTTGAATCAAATCGGCCTTGCCACTTTAATCTACCCTTAGAAAAGTCTATTCGATTTCACTTTAAAACATTACTGTACTGTTTTGGGAATTAGTGTCGCTAATTACTATCAATTACCGGACAGTTTCATTTACACACAATTATTTCTCCACCAAAATTTTGACAAACAATTTTTATATGAAATCAAAATTTGTAAAATTTTTCTATAAAATAAATTTTTACCAAAAATTATCTATAGAAATAAAATTTTTTACAAAATTGTTCTATAGAAATAAAAATTTGACAAAAATTGCTATTGTAAATAAATTTTGACAAAATTTCCTTCTGAAATAAAATTTTTACAAAATTTTCTAAAGAATAAAATTTTGACAAAATTTTTTCCTATAGGAAATAAAATTTTCTAATAGTAATTAACATTTTGGAAAAATTTTTCTGATAAAATAAAATTTTGAAAAAAAATTCAATACAAATAAAATTTGGGAAAATTCTCTGGAAATAAAATTTTGACAAAATTTTCTATAGAAATATAAATTTTTACAAAATTAACTATAGATATAAATTTTTGACAAAATTTCTATAGAATATAAAATTTGTACAAAAATTTTCTAAAAGAAATAAAATTTTGAAACAAACATTTCTCTATAGAAATAAAATTTTTGGACAAATTTTCTATAGAAATAAATTTTTTCCAAAAAATTTTCTATAGAAAATAAAACTTTTGACAAAATTTTTATAGAAATAAAATTTACAAAATTTAATGAAAAATTAAAAATTTCTATAGAAATAAAATTTTGACAAAATTATTTCTTATAAGAATAATATTTTTTGAATAGAAATTCATTTATAACAAATTTTTCTATAGAAATCAAAATTTTTACAAAAATTTCTATAGAAATAAATTTTTCAAAATTTTCCTATGAAAATATAATTTTGTAAATTTATCGATCAAATGACAATTTTCTAAAGAAAAGAAAATTGACAAAATTTATCTATAGAATAAAATTTTGACAAAAAATTTACTATAGAAATAACATTTGGAAAAATTTTTATGAAATAAAATTTGACAAATTTTCCTATAGAAATAAAATTTTACAAAATTTCTATAGAAATAAAATTTTTACAAAAATTATCTATAGAAATAAAATTTTTGACAAAATTTTCTTAGAATTAAACTTTTTTCGAAAAATTTTCATATTAAAAATAAAATTTTGTTGAAAAAATTTTATAGAAATAAAATTTTGACAAGATTTTCTATAGAAATAAAAATTTTGCACAAAATTTTTGCTAGGATAGAAATAAAATTTTTACAAAATTATCTATAGAAATAAAATTTTTAACAAAAATTTTCTAAAGAAATTAAAATCTTGACAAAATTTTCTATAGAAATAAATATTTTGAACAAATCAAAAATTATTTACAAATGCAATTTTATAGAAATAAATTTGACAAAATTTTTTCTATAGAAATAAAATTTTGACAAAAATTTTCTAAATATTTGACAATTTATAAAATATTTGAAAAATTTTCTAGCAGAAATAAAATTTTTGACAAAATTTTTCTATTAAATTATCTATAAAAAATAAAATTTTACACAAATTTTCTATAGAAATAAAAATAAAAAATCTAAATCAAATTAAAATTTTTTAGCAAAATTTTCTATAGACAAATAAAAATTTTACAAAATTTTTCTATAGCAAATAAAATTTTTTACAAAATTTTTTCTATGGACATTAAAATTTTGACAAAATTTTTCTATAGCTATAAAATGTTTAACAAAATTTTTCTGTAGAAATAAATTTTTGGAAAAATTTCTTTAAAAATAAAAATGTTGACAAAATTTTCTATAAGAAATAAGAATGTTGCTAAAATTTTCTATAGAAATAAAATTTTGACAAAATTTAAGATAATATAACATAATTAAATTATCTTAAATTTGTTTTATTTAATTTTTTTATAATTTAATTTTAATTTATTTATAATGTAATAAATGAAATAATAATTTAGTTACAGCTCATTAGAGATTAGGTAAACGATTATTTGACTATTGGATCGTTTATTGAAATTTGTTATTGCAAATTGAAAAAGATTAAACACATTAACGGGCAATGTACTCTCGTGTATTATTTTGTATTTTTTTTGTTATAAATAAATCAAAATTTAACCTCCACCTGACATTGACAACAAAATATCAAGCAAAAAAACAAAAATTGTTTTTGTTTTTTAATTTCCCCGATACCGAGGGAGAAAGTAGAAATTTGAAAACTTTTACCACATAATCTGTCTTAATATGGTTATTATCAAGATTAAAAAATTCCATTACTTTCTTTTTTTGTCATTTTTTTCAGGTGGGTGGCAGTCCCATCACATTCTTTTTTTTCATATGATTTTTCAAATTTATTAATATCGTCATATATGGATGGACAACGGTTGTTTTTGTGTTATTGACTAGACTGACTGACTTATGGCTGTTTTGCCAGACATATTGACTTTTGTGTTGTTAATACTCTTGATCAACATCTGATAGACACAATGGCTGGCTAGGTTGGATGGCAGGCATGCGACAGACATAGACCAAGGAAAATCACATTTTCTTCTCGAAATCATAAATCACTATTTTTCCACAAAAATATTTTATCCAAAGCCTACCTACCTACTACTAGGGGTAAGCAGCAAGACACTCAATTTAGAGTTTTCCTTAGAGCAATGCAGATCAAATGAATAATGAATGGATAGATAGATAGAAGCTAGAGTTTAAGTTTGATTTGAGTTACTTGGAGTGACTGAATCGGTGGTCGTTAGTAGTGCTTAGATGGATGATTGCTGGCTGAGATAACAAATAATTGTATATTTTGTTTGTTAATGTTACTTTATTATAGTAGATATTGTCATTAGTCCAAGCCATGAGTTATGGACTATGAGTTATTGAAGATTCGAGTAGAATAGTTCATTTCGTCGATTGCATGCAAGAAGACAATTGTCAAGTGTTTTGTTGTATAATATTAGATTGCAAATGCAGATGTAAATGTGATTATTGTTTTATGATTATTTATTTGTTATGATAATGTTAATTATTTATTATATTTTAACTATACTTTATTAGACAAGCGGACAGATAATATAACTAGGAAATATTTGAAGATAAAAACTAACTAAGTGATAAATGATTTAATTTGACAAAGAAAATTTCCTATTAGACACAAAATACATGTAATATATTCATTAAAAACAATTCAAATGGGAATCAATAAAATTTTATATAATAAAAATAAAAAGTAAAGTTTGGGTATGGGAACTATACAAATTCGATCCAAAAATAAAATACCAAAATTTTTAGAAATTTTTACCAAAAACTACCAAATAAAAAAAATTATTTTGCAGTTTTTGATTTCTATAGAAAATTTTGTCAAAATTTTTATTTCTATAGAAAATTTTAACTAAAATTTTATTTCTATCAAAAATTTTGTCAAAATTTTATTTCTATAGAAAATTTTGTCAAAATTTTATTTCTATAGAAAATTTTGTCAAAATTTAATTTCTATAGAAAATTTTGTCAAAATTTTATTTCTATAGAAAATTGTCAAAATATTATTTCTATAGAAAATTTTGTCAAAATTTTATTTCTATATAAAATTTTGTCAATAATTTTATTTCTATATAAAATTTTGTCAAAATTTTATTTCTATAGAAAATTTTGTCAAAATTTAATTTCTATAGAAAATTTTGTCAAAATTTTATTTCTATAGAAAATTTTGTCAAAGTTTTATTTCTATAGAAAATTTTGTCAAAATTTTATTTCTATAGAAATATTTGTCAAAATTTTATTTCTATAGAAAATTTTGGTCAAATTTATTTCTATGAACAATTTTGTAAAATTGTATTTCTATAGAAATTTTCATCAAAATTTTATTTCTATGAACATTTTGTTAAATTTATTTCTATAGAAAATTTCTCAAAATTTTATTTCCATAGAAAATTTTCTCAAAATTTTATTTCTATAGAAAATTTTGTCAAAATTTTATTTCTATAGAAAATTTTGTCAAAATTTTATTTCTATAGAAAAATTGTCAAAATTTTATTTCTATAGAAAATTTTGTCAAAATTTTATTTCTATATAAAATTTTGTCAAAATTTTATTTCTATATAAAATTGTGTCAAAATTTTATTTCTATAGAAAATTTTGTCAAAATTTTATTTCTATAGAAAATTTTGTCAAATTTTATTGTCTAAGAAAATTTGTCAAAATTTTATTTCTTAGAAAATTTTGTCAAAATTTTATTTTATAGAAAATTTTGTCAAAATTTATTCCTATAGAAATTTTTCAAATTATTTCTATAGAAATTTTGTCAAAATTTTATTTCTATAGAAAATTTTGTCAAAATTTATTTCTATAGAAAATTTGTCAAAATTTTATTTCTATAGAAAATTTTGTCAAAATTTTATTTCTATAGAAAATTTTGTCAAAATTTTATAGCTATAGAAAATTTTGTCAAAATTTTATAGCTTTAGAAAATTTTGTCAAAATTTTATTTTATTCTATAGAAAATTTTGTCAAAATTGTACTTTCTATAGAATAATTTGTCAAAATTTTATTTCTATAGAATTTTGAAAATTTTTTCTATAGAAATTTTGTCAAAATTTTATTTCTATAGACAATTTTGTCAAATTTTATTTCTATAAGAAATTTTCTCAATTTTATTTCTATAGAAAATTTCTCAAAATTTTATTTCTATAGAAAATTTTCTCAAATTTTATTTTATAGAAAATTTTCAAAATTTATTTCTATAGAAAATTTTGTCAAATTTTATTCCTATAGAAAATTTTCAAAATTTTATTTCTATAGAAATTTGTCAAAAATGTTATTTCTATAGCAAAATTGTCAAAATTTTATTCTATAGAAAATTTTGTCAAAATTTTATTTCTATAGAAAATTTGTCAAATTTTTTTCTATAGAAAATTTTCCAAAATTTTATTTCCAGAGGAAATTTTGTCCAAATTTTATTTGTATAGAATTTTTTTCAAAATTTTATTTCTATAGAAAATTTTGTCAAAATTTTGTTTCTATAGAAAATTTTGTCAAAATTTTATTTCTATAGAAAATTTTGTCAAAATTTTATTTCTATAGAAAATTTTGTAAAAATTCTATTTCTATAGAAAATTATGGCAAAATTTTATTTTCTATAGAAAGAATTTTGTCAAGATTTTTATATTCTATACGACAATTTTGTCAAAAATTTTATTTCTATAGAAAAATTTTTGTCAACATTTTATAACTATAGAAAATTATGTCAAAATTTTATAGCTATAGAAAATTTTGTCACAATTCTATTTCTATAGAAATTTTCGTCAAAATTTTAGTTCTATAGAAATTTTTTTCACAATTTTATTTCTATAGAAAATTTTGTCAAAATTTTGTTTCTATAGAAAATTTTGTCAAAATTTTATTTCTATAGAAAATTTTGTCAAAATTTTATTTCTATGGAAAATTTTTGTCAAAATTTTATTTCTATAGAAAATTTTGTCAAAATTTTATTTCTATAGAAAATTTTGTCAACATTTTATTTCTATAGAAAATTTTGTCATCATTTTATTTCTATAGAAAATTTTGTCAAAAAGTTCTATGGAAAATTTTGTCAAAATGTTATTTCAGAAAATTTTGTTCTTTTTTCATTGTGGGTCCAGTGTGTTGTTTCTCTCTCCCACAAACTTCAGTGCCTTCGTTGGTCATTACCAGTTAAACACTTCGTGATAATTTCATTCATAAATACCTTTATCCATTGACGATTGATGCGTCGCCGCTCTCTTTGTTTACAAAATTTCCGGTTAATTTTTTTGTTTAGTTGAGCGCAGCATGGGCACATTCCTGTTTTTGGTTTTTCTATAATGATTTTCATATTCGAAATGCATTAGGCTTCATGTGAATTTGTTGTAATGGCGATAACAAGACTAGGCACTAGAAAATCGTCGGACACTTCACTATTTATGGTCATTCTAATAATTTTCCCCAAACAAATATATGCTAGGCTTTATCAAAATAAACAATGATAAAAAATTGTTTCACAATTTAATTTGAATTAAATATGACATTTTTAGGGCCATTAATGTTGGGATATCATTTTTGGGCCCCTTAAAATGTAATATTAATGAAATTATGATTTGTTTTATCATTTTTGGGTTCATTGTTTTGGTTGCTTTATATATGGGTTATGATATTGTAAAAGTAATCGTTTGTATTCATTGAGAACGAAACTAATGATTATGTGATCTACATTTTAGGAGAAAAAAAGTCAATATCTAATTTCCTTAAAAGAAGAAGAAAATTTGAAGAAAATTTTCTTAAAATCCATAGCTCTTGACTCTGTGCCCAAGATGTAAGTAATCAATTGCTTTAAGCAAAGACACACTATGGTGGTTTAAAGAAAAAATTTAGGGACCACCATTAGCATGACTAAAATCGGGTTTAGTCATGCTAATTTCTATAGAAATAAAATTTTGAGAAAATTTTCTATAGAAAAAAAAATTTGACAAAATTTTCCATAGAAATAAAAATTTCTATAGAAATAAAATGTTGACAAAATTTTCTATAGAAATAAACATGTTGACAAAATTTTGACAAAATTTTCTATAGAAATAAAATTTTGACAAAATTTTTTATTGAAATAAAATTTTGACAAAATTTTCTATTAAGATAAAATTTTGACAAAATTTTCTATAGAAATAAAATTTTGAGAAAATTTTCTATAGAAAAAAAATTTGACAAAATTTTCCATAGAAATAAAAATTTCTATAGAAATAAAATTTTGACAAAATTTTCTATAGAAATAAACATGTTGACAAAATTTTCTATAGAAATAAACATGTTGACAAAATTTTCTATACAAATAAAATTTTGACAAAATTTTCCATAGAAATAAAATTTTGACAAAATTTTTTATTGAAATAAAATTTTGACAAAATTTTCCATAGAAATAAAAAAATTGACAACATTTTCTATAGAAATAAAATTTTGACAAAATTTTCACTCGTCATTCCTGAGATGACGTTCAAGCATCATGGAACTTGTGCTTTCAGATATTTCTTTTTTTATAAATAGAATAGATTACAAAGTGATTAAGCACATCACCCATCATTCTAGACCACATCATCAATATTTCGTCAAGCATTAGGCCATAAAAATGTCAATAGCATTATTCGAGATGTGGTTGTGTTTCCTTTTCCTCTTATTTCAAATTCCTTATACCCTCCCATTCTCATGCAAAAAAAAATTCCCACCACCAATACAACCAGTCAACGCATAAAATGCTAACTTTTCTAATGTAAATGAACTCATTAAACGTATTTATGTATGCTTCTTTTTTTACTCAAGCGCTTTTTAAGCAAAAGTCGTCCCATAAAATATTGGGAGGTGGGGACAAATTAACACTTGGCCGGCAAAGTATGGTCGACATTATATCGTGGTGGCCATTGGCACTGCGAGAGGGTAATGCAATTTTTGTTTTTGTTTTGTATTTTAGACATTTACTATCTAAATGCACATTATGTATGAGGTGGAAGAGTTCGCATAACAAGTAGGGAATATGCATTTCCAAAGAAAACTTTTTTTTTAGAAATAGCACAAAGACTAATTACGGGGAAAGTAAGGAGGATGGTTAAAAAAATGCAGAAAGGATTTTTTTTTTCAAATTTTGGTAATTCTGTTTTATTATATAAAAATGTGTCGCTAACATTAATATTTATTTTTAGC
>PGFW01012151.1:0-13786 GCA_003123925.1 Haematobia irritans | reverse complement strand
GTCCGAAATTTTATTTCTTTATAAGAAAATTTTGTCCCAAAATGTTTAGTTCCTATAGAACAATTTGTGATCCCAAAATGTTATTTCCTATAGAAAAATTTTGCTTCCCAAAATTTTATTTCTATAAGAAAATATTTGTCAAAATGTTTAGTTTCCTATGGAACATCTTTTGATCATAATTTTTATTTCTATAGAAAATTTTGTCCAAAATATTTATTATAAGAAAAATTTTGCTCCAAATTTATCTTATTTCTTAAGAAAAATTTGTCAAAATTTTATTTCTAAGAAAATCTTTGTTAAAATTTTATTTCTATAAAAAGTTATGTCAAGAATTTTATTTCTAGTACGAAAGAATTTTGTCACATTTTATTTCTATAGAAAAAATTTTGTTAAAATTTTATATATAAAGAAAATTTTGTCAAAATTTTATATATTAAGAAATTTGTAAAAATTTGTTTTTTAATAGAAAATTTTGTTAAAAATTTTATTTCTATTAGAGAACATTTTGTCAATAATTTTATTTCTATATGAAAATTTTGTCAAAATTTCTATTTCTATAGAAAAATCTTTTGTAAAATGTTATTCCTTAATAGAAATAATTATTGTCCAAAATTTTAATGTCTATAGAAAATGTCCAAATATTATTCGTTAGTCAAAGTTTGTCCAAATTTATCTAGAAGAAAATTTTGCTAAAAATTTTATTGTCTATAGCGAAAATTTTGTCTAATATATGTAATTTCCATACGAAAAATTTTGTTAAAAATTTTATTTCTATAAGAAAAATTTTGTCAAAATTTATGTTCGTAATAGAACATGTTTGTCAAAATTTACTGTATAAAGAACATTGTTGTCAAAAATGTGGTATATATATAAAAGGAAAATTTTGTTTAAAATTTTATTACTATAGAAAAAATTTTGTCTAAAATTTTATTTCTAATAAGAAAATTTTCGTCAAAAATTTTGCTTAAAAAATTTGTCTTTGTTTTATAAAAATTATTGCTCAAAAATTGTTATTTCTAGTAGAAAATTTTGTCAAAATGTTATTTCTATAAAAAATTTTTGCAAAATTTTATCTTTCTATAGAAAAATTTTGACAAAAATATTCCTATACTTTCTATAGAAATATTTGTCAAAATTTTTTATTCTTAGAAAATTTTCGTCATAAAATTTTTTTTTCTTAGAAAATTTTGTCAAAACTTTCAAATTTTAGTTTCAATAGAAAGTTTTGTCAAAATTTTTATTTCTACTAGAAAATTTTGTCATAAATTTTCATTTCTATGCGAAACATCTTGTGTCCATCTAATGTTTATTATCTATAGAAAGATTTTGCTTAAAATTGTATTTCTATAGAAAATTTTGTAAAATTTTATTTCTATAGAAAATTTTGGTCAAAATGTTATGTGGTTATGAAATTGTCAAAATTTTGTTGTCTAGAAAGTCTTTGAAATTATCTATAGAAAATTTGTGTAAGATTTATTTCTATAAGAAAATTCTGTCAAAATTTATTTATTAGAAAATTTTGTTAAAATTTATTTCCTATAGAAAGCACAAGATTATTTAAATTGGTTCAAATGTTTATTTCTATAGAAAATTTGTCAAAATGCCGCTGTATTTTCTATAGAAAATTTTGACAAAATTTTATCGTTTCTATGAAAATTTTATTTTTCCTTAGAAAATTTTGTCAAAATTTATTTCTATGGTACGAATTCGATTTTGTCAAAATTTTACTTCTATAGAAAATTTTGTCAAATTTTAGTTTCTATAGAAAATTTGTCAAAAGTTTGCTATTTTCTATAGATAAGTTTTATAATTTTATTCTATAGAAAATTTTGTCAAAATTTGTATTTCTATTAAAATTTGTCGAAAATGTCTATTTCTATAGAAAATTTTGTCAATTTGTATCAAAAAAATGTTTCAATATATAAAAGAAAATTTTGTGTTAAATTTTATCTATAGACAAATTTCGCTCAAAAATTTTTATTCTTAGAAATTGTTGTCCAAATTTGTGTTTCTAATAGAAAATTTTTGTCAAAATTATTTCTTGGAGACGTTTTTCATATATTTATAGAAAAATTTTGTCAAAAGTTGCTATTTCTAAGAAAATTTTGTCAAAAATTTTATTTCTATAGAAAATTTTGTCACAAAGTTATGTATTTATAGAAAATTTTTGTCACAAATTTGTTATATATCTTGAAAATTTTGTAATTATTATTTCTATAGAAAATTTGTAAGATGTTACTTATAGAAAATTTGTCAAAATTTCTATTTCTATGAAAATTTTGGTCAAAATTTTATTTCTTACGAATCTTTTGTCAAATTTTATTTCTATGGAAATGTTTGTCAAAATTTTATTACTAATATAACAATTTGTCTAAAATTTGTAATTTATAAGAAAGATTTGGTAATGTTGATTAGAATTCAAAATTTTATTTCTTAGAAAATTTGTCAAAATGTTCTATTATCTAGGAAATTTTGTCAATAATGTATTTCAGTAAAAAATGTCGAAAATTTTCGATTTTATGCATATTTTTGGCCTCTTCCACATTAAAAAAGTGCCGCACAAAGGTTAAGTTTTTTTATACACTAACTTTGAGCGTATACTGATTTTTGTCATTACGATTTGTAACATATCGAAATATTGCGTCTCAGACCCCATAGGGTCGATGGTAAAATTCTGAGTCGATCTAGAGATGTCTCGTCGATCCATCTTGTTGAAATCAGGCTAACTTCCGAAAGTATCAAGCTAGTTGCGCGAAAACTTTCTTTCAAGTAGTGCGTTACATTATCGCGACCAACATACTACAACCAGTCCCAGAATTGATTTGATTTGCAGTCTCTTGACAGGAGCCAAATTTCATTCTCCCGGGTAACGAATTTCAGACAAACGAAATAGCTCTCCTTTGTTATAAACTAGTTTATCTTTAAAGGAAAATAAATTTAATAACGGTCTAACGAGCTTCGACTGTATGTCAAACAAAAATCTTTTATAAACTTCTAAGGTTGGCTATCTGGTTTTTCCCATTCATTCATCGATAGAGCTTAGAGAAATGTTCATTCTGCAAATTTCACCAAAAAAACATTCATCACTAATCCTTATCCTTAGGTTAAAGCTTTTCAAAACTTTCCATATTACAATTTCTATTATTCTCATGGTTTATAACTAATTGATACAAATCATTATAGGCTGTTGCCAATACAAATTTCTAAAGAATCCTTAAATTATGTTTGCAGCAAACGCATAGCCTTCTTTGAGAAAGATTTCTCAATTAAACATCATTAGTATAATTATGCTGTGCCACATTACAGAAGGAATTTCAATTTAAACTAATTTAATAAATTCATCACTCGGAAAACAAACTAAGATTACCTTTCTATAAAACAAGTGGATATTCACACCGCCAC
Organism: Haematobia irritans; assembly: GCA_003123925.1. Lineage (NCBI taxonomy): Eukaryota > Metazoa > Arthropoda > Insecta > Diptera > Muscidae > Haematobia > Haematobia irritans. The sequence continues at coordinate 10,384 of PGFW01012151.1, read as the reverse complement.
ACACACATACCCCACCAACGCGAACATATATGTATGTCATATGCCCACTGATGTATTCAAGAGCAATAATTATCAATTTTGAGGGTCAAGAATTACTTATATCCTTTGCAGTAGGATTTTTGTATCCTGGGTCTAATAATAGGGGGAATCCCCTCTAGAAATAAATCCATCATTTTAATAAGGCTAAAGTAACCCAGTAGGAAGGAGGCATAATAAGTTTTACGTTAATTCTGTAAGTCTTTCTACCCACACGAAATATTTAGATTTTCATGGCGAATTTCTATACTAAGAAAAATATTGTCATAAGGAAAAATAACAATGTCATTTTTGCCAAGTGATACAAAAACTTTTTACTCGATTCAAAGTCGCTCGATTTATTTCAAGCTCACTTAACATATACTATTCAGTCCATTGTCTTGGACTTTTCATTGAAAGCGTTTTGCCCTGGTTGTTAGCCCAATCGATTTTAAAATGGGTATTTTGATATAAAAAATTCCGTTGAATTGAAGCAAACTTGACTTTAATCCGTTGACTTTTTCTACCTTTACTACAAAGCTAAAAGCTCTGAAAAAATATAAACCTAAAATCAAAAATTATGCAACCTAAATTTTAGAACATACAATTTACAACACATTAAGGACATTTTTTAAATAATGAATTTTTTTATTGAAAGTAAGTTTATAATCATTTCTTCACATTTTTTTTATAATAGAAATTTTCTATTAGAACATAAATTTTGATCAACATTTTCTCTCATATTAAGAAATAACATTTATGACATCAAACATTTTGCTATAGAAAACACAATTTTCGACCAAAATTTTTCTAAGAAATAAAATTTTAACAAAATTTCCTTTATATATAAAATTTTGCGAACAAATTTTTCTTTAATCTATACAATATTTGACAAAATTTCTGCTATACAGTAAAATTTTGACAAAATTTTCTATAGAAATAACATATCTGCACAATAATTTTCCTATAGAAATATAACAACTTTTGACATAACATTTTCTATCAGAAATAACTAATTGACAAAATTTTCTATGGAAATTAGACATATTTGACAAAACTTTTTATAGAAATAAAATTTTAACAAAAATCTTTTTCTATATATATAAATTTTGGCACAAAATTTTCTTTATTACATTAAAATTTTGACAAAATTTTCTATAGAAATTAAAAATTCTTGACATAAAATTTTCTATAAAATAATTTGACAAAATTCTATAGAAATAACATTTATGACAAAATTTCCATGAAATAAAATGTTTACAAATAATTTTCTATAGAAAACACATAATTTTGCACAACCATCTTCTAAGAAATAAAATTTTGGACAAAATTTCCTTAGAAATATAAACCTTTTTAACCAAAATTTTCTTTATCATATAATAATTTTGAAACATTTCTTTATACATAAAATTACAAATTTTCCTATAGAAATAAAATTTCGACAAAATTATATTTAGAACATAAAAGTTTTGACCAAAATTTTTCTTATAGAAATTTAAATTATGACAAAAATTTTCTTATAGAATAAATTTTGACAAAATTTTCTTCTTAACATATAAAATTTGGACAAAAATTTTCTACAGAAATAAAAATTATGACAAAAGTTCCATAAGAAATAACATTTTGACGCGAAAATTTTCTTATAGGAAATTATAATTTTGACAAAATTAGTTCTATTGAGAAAAAGAAAACACAATTTTGACAAGAATTTTCTATAGAAATAAATATTTGACAAAATTTTCTTTATACATAAATTTTGACAAAATTTCTATAGCGAATAAAATTTTAACAAAATTTTCTTAAATATACAATTTTGACAAAAATTTTCTTGTATACATAAAATTTCAACAAAATTTTTATAAAATAAAATTTTGACACAATTTTCTAAGAAACAAAAATTTTGAGCACAAATCTTTCTATAGAAATACAATTTTTGACAAAATTTTCTATAGAAATAAAATTTAACGAAATTTTCTATAGAAATAAAATTTAACAAAATTTTCTATAGCAAATAAAATTAACAAAACTTTGTTTATAGAAATACATTGACCCAAATTTCTATAGAAATTAAAATTTTTGACAAAATTTTCTATATAAATAAAATTTTTAACTTAAAATTTTCTTATATATATAAAATTTGACAAATTTTCTTATACATAAAATGTTTTGACAAATTGTTCTAAAAATGAAAATTTTGAAAAAATTTTCTTTATAGAAAGTTTCAATAATTTAATAGTCCTCATTTTGGCTTTATGCAAATTTTAAAATCTAGCCTTATCGACTTTGTATATTTTTTCAATACATTTCTTTCTAAAACGTCGACTTGCAGAAACTTCAATCTGTTAAATTTCCAATAATTTCCCGGAAAAGGCGGTTTTTGACATTTAGCCAAGACTTTTTTATACAGTATTTCAACGTTAAAAAAATGTAAGAGTCGATATTCAACTTTTTCTACAAAGAATTTAGTCGACTTTAATGTCAGGCATTTTGTTGAAGTTATCATTTAGTTTTGCATAAATTTCTTTTTTTCTTCCGTCGATTTGCGACTTATTACAAGTTAGGTCAGTAATTTCCACAGTACAAACGTGAGTGAGTTGTGCTGTAGGACCAGTCTTTTAAAGCGTCACGGCCTATTGATCATTGGGCCCATAAAAAATTCAAGCCAAAACCTAAATTGAATGTTTGGACCACACAAAAAATTATATGGAAACAACACAGCAAAAATTTGTATATATTTTGGGGGAGTAACTTTACATTTTTTGACCAATTTGCATTATGGAAATGGACCCCAGATATTTCAAATTAAAAATAAACCCCAAATTCCTTTCGGATTATCCATCGTTTTCCCAAATAGAGCTATTTTTTTCGCATTTCTAGTTATTTGAACAATGTGGCCAAGTATACATAAACTTTTTTGTTATGTCGGAAATAGTATTTTTTATCGCATGAGATGGGTTTTAATCGTGCCCGGGACTTTTGTCGCTTTTTTTGACTTTCTTCTTTTAAAAAGAATTTCCCAAAGGTGGGGGATAAACGGCAATTTTCTAGAAAACTTTTTCAACTTCTTTAATAAATATTTTTAATTTTTCATTTTTTCAAAAAACTTTGAGGTGAGTAGCGAGTGAGTAGAGGGTTCTTTTCACACAGTCTTTTAAACTGAAAGATAAAATGAGTCCTAATTTAGTTTGGATGCGATTTTCATGTTTTAGTTGCATTTTTTGGGGCTCATATTCATTATAAGCGGACCCGCGTTTTATTTCGATATTGCGGGCCTCATTTTTCCTTGACCGAACCATTGACAGGTTCCCCCATGACTCAGTCTTGCTTTTGTGCAATCGAGTTCCAATTGGCTGAGCTAATTGCGCATTTTTTCTTTACAATTTGGGATCAACCCCCCAATGGTTTGACTTCGCAAGACAATTATAGATTATTAACACATTCGGGACAATGTTCACATTAAAACATTCTCTGAAAAAATTTTATGATAAGTTCAAGATTCCTGTCCTTCAAATACGAATAGGAAGTAATTTCGTGACATAGAAGACCACACATTATATGGTACAAGTTTTTTTTAAAATTTGTGTAATTTTTATTTAGTTAATCTATCTCTATGTAAAAATTTAATATAAATTTGAGCATTGCCACTTCAGTCCATGACATCTCGTCTGTGCCAATTCTCAAGTACTTTAAACTTTTCGTACTCTAAAATTTTAAATTTAGGCTAAAATGCGGTTTTCTATTCTTTGTCGTTACAGATAATTTGAGACTTCAGTAAAGAGTCCATACATTTGTCCAAAATGAAGTTTATCACATTAAACATGAGCATTTGGTATTTTAAGGGCTTGCAATTTTTTTCCGCAATTTTTTTTAGCATAATAGTTTTTTTCAGAAATATCCTAGCTGATTCGGTGTCCCTATTAATGTCATTCCATACTAATAATATAAATGGTTTGCGCCTATAATGTGCTTATGTATTTAATCTCTAAATAAATCTTTTTGTGCCTTCAATAAAACACAATTTAAATTAAAGATCTCATTCAATTACTGACTTATATTCAAATTACTATCAGTCTTGAAATAATTGTCACACATAACAATTTCAAGCGAAATCTTCATTAAATACAAAATTAATAAAGTTAAAAATTATCCCATTTTATGTTTTTCGGTATTTGTGTTTTTCGTTGTGTCAGGCTTCTTTATGAAACATTTTATTTAATTAACCCTGAGTTTTGTACAATACGTACATATTTTGTTTTTTTTTTTTTTTCTATATTTCACCAACTGAAACTAACAAAACATATTGTGCAAAATAAATCTAAATTCAGGTGTCGTAATATAAAAAACAGATGTTATATTAAAATTAAACAAAAAAAAGCGTAAAACAAAAACCCACATGCTCCAACTGTTAAAATGCAATAAAAAAGACTCATAAAAAATCTGAACTGAAGAAAACCAAATGTATACGAAAACATTTTTAAATGATTTATAATTAAGCTACCATCATATAAAGAATATAACATTAAATTTATAAATTATATAATTCAGTAAGTTTTAATACATTTAAATATATAATAACAATAAAAACCGATACAAAAACTGAAACAACAACAACAAATATTTAATTAAATGTGTTTTAGCAGCCACATACTCTGAAATTCATCCCCCCTTCCTCTCCTTCCTCTTCCCATTTCATTTTAACTACTTTATAAATATCTCTATAACAAACTACTGATATATACAATACAATATAAATATACTATACAAGAGACACAACACACCAAAAGTCCTTTAACTTCTATTGATATACACACATATACAATATATATAATTAAAGAAAACAATCTTAATGAAAATCGAAAAAAAAAAAAAATAAGTCATCAACAAGAATAAACAAGCTTAAAAAAAATTATAAAAAGTATCAGTCTATCCACATACAGGCAGAAAATCCTTTTCAAATGCAATGGAAATTGGAAAAGTTCAAGCTTATACAAATGTTTTTACTTTATTGAGTTTGCCATCAGTTTAAATGCATAGTGAGCGAAATTGGCAAAAACCAATTTTTTTTATAATTGTCCTTGTATATCTCCACCAATTGAGGTTATAAAGTCCCTGCCACCACTCACAGGAGCTTAGTCCACCAATGTCCAATGTCCATATTTGGTACGCTAAGCGCCCAAATAATGGAGATTAAAAAAACAAACCAACATAAAACAACCAAAACATTCTTTTTCACAGAAAAAACCCAAACACAAAATTTTCTTCCTATAGGCAACCATTTTTGTAAAAACTTGTTATTTCTTACTAGAACATTTGTCAGAAATATTTATTTCTATAGAAATTTTCAGTGTTTAACAAGTTTTTTCTTAGTTAAAATCTTTCGTCAAAAATTTTAATTCTCGCTAGTAAAATATTGTCACAAAATTATATTATTTTTATAGAATATTTGTCAAAATTTTATTATACTTCTAGAAAATTTGTTTGTCAAAATACTCTATAGAATTTTTTCAAAATTTCATTTTCCTGTAGAACAATTTTGTCAAAATTTTATTTCTTACAAAATATTCAAAATTTGTAATTCCATAGAAAACTTGTGTCAAAATCTATCATTTCTATAGAAAATTGTGTCCAAATTTTATTCTCCGATACGCAATTTCTGACTGTCAAATTTTATTTATATAAAAATTGATTGTTCAGAAAGTTTGTATTTCCTATACAAAAGAATTTTGTCAAATGTCTTGCCCTTCTAAAGGAAATATTTTTGTCAAAAGTTTTGCTTCTCATACGAAAATCTTTGTCCTTATTATTTTTATTAGACATGTATTCTGTAAACAAATTTTATCTGCTTTTAGAAAATTTGCCCCAGAATTTATTTGTAGCAGAAAACTTTTTTCAAAATTTATATTCTCTATAAAGAAATTTTGTCAAAATTTTATTTCTAGTAGAAAATTCTGTGTCAAAATTTAATTCTATAGCGAAACGTTTGGTCAGAAAGTTATTATTTCTATAGAAATTATGGTCCCTAAAATGTTTATTCTATAGAAAATTTTGTCAAAAGTTGTTTCTCATAGAAAATTTTGTCAAAACATTTACATTTTTATAGAATATTTGTTCAAAATTTTTATTTCTTTTTATGAAATTTTGTCAAATTTTATTTTATTAGAAAAATTTTTGTCAAAATTATATTTCTGAGAAAATTTGACAAACTCATTTCTATAAAAAATTTTGGCAAAATACTTTATATAGAAATTTTGTCAAAATTTTATTTCTATAGAAATACTTGCTAAAATTTATTGCTATTGTAGAAAATTTTGTCATAATTTTACTTTCTATAGTGAAATTTTGTCAAAATTTTCATTTCTAAATTAAAATTTTGCCAAAATTTTATTTCTGTAGACTAATATGTGTGCCCAAAATTTCTATCCTATAGATAAAATTGTGGCCAAATTTAATTCTCTATGAGAAATTGCGCCCAAAGTTTTCATTCTATAGAAAATTTTTGTCAGAAATTTTATTTCTATAGAAATTATTGTTAAAATTTTACTTTTCTCATAGAAAATTATTAGTCAAAAGTTTGTTTCTATAGAACAACTTTTGTCAAATCTAATATTTTTATTAGGGAATATGTCACAAATTTTATTTCTTTAGAAAACAATTTTGCCAAATAATTCATTTCTATATGAAAAAATTTTCTGTCAAAATACTTCTATAGAATAAATTTTGTCAAATATTCATTTCATATAGGAACAATTATTCTGTTATAAAATGTAATGTCTATAGTAGAAAAATTTTGTCAATGATTCTAGTTTTGGTAGCGAAATCTATTCTGCCAACAATTTTATTTCTACTTAATGAATAAATGTGCTGCAGCAACATTTTATTTTCTGATTTCTACTATGTTTACTTCTTTTACAGAAAATCTGCTCAAAACACTTCTAATAGAAACCAATCTTTGTCAAAACATTACTTCCTAACCGAAAACTTTTGTTAAATTTTATTTTATTTAGCAAATATTACTCAAAATTTATTTTCTGCTCATAAAAAAATCATCCAAAATTTATTCCTATAGAAAATTGATGTCAAAATTTATTTATAGAAATCACTTCTGACAAAATTATTTTCTATAGAAATTTTCGTTCAATAAATTTATTTCTTTAGAAACATTTTAGTCAAAAGTTCATGTTTCTAATAGAAACTTGTCAATAATTATATGTTTTTAGAATCATTTGTTACAAATTTTATTTTTTACGAAACAATTTTGCCAAAATACTTCTTATAGAAACATTTTCATTTCTATAGAGAAATTTTGCCAAATTTTATTTTCTAGAAAAGAAAATTTGATCAAAATGTCATTTCGTCAAAGAAAATTTTGTCAGCATTTTATTTTCTAAGAAAATGCTCAAACTTTTTGTTTCTGCAATGCAACAGTTTTGTCAAAATACTTCTTATAGAAAATTTGTCAAAATTTTATTCTATTAGACAAATTTTGTCAACAACTTTCTTTATCATATAAGAAAATTTTGATCACACATTCTTATTTCTAGGATAATTTTGTCAAAATTTTATTTCTATAGAACATTGTCAAAATTTCATTTTCTATAGAAAATTTTGCCAAATTCTTATTTCTAAAGAAAAATTTTATCAGAAATTCTATTTCTATAGAAAATTTTGTCAACATTTTATTTTTGCATAGAAATTTCTGTTAATTTATTTTCTATTAGAAAATTTTGTCAAAATTTTATTCCTATAGGAAATTCTTGTCAAAATTCTCATTTCTATAGAACAATTTCGCCAATTTTATTTCATAAAGAAAATTTTTATCATAAATCTATTCCCCTATCAGAAAATTCTTGTCAAACGATTTTGATTTCTTTAGAAATGATCTTTGTTTAAAATTTTTATTTCTATGTAGAAAACTTTGTCAAAAGTTTCATTGTTTCACCTCCTGGGGGTGTATACAAAACTCATTGCGTCCAAAAATTTATAAGTTATCTTAAATAGACATACTTGTCAAATCAGGGTGTATTTCCTCTAGAAAAATTTGTGGGGTTAAAATTTATTTCCTATTAGAAAATTTTGTCCTAAAATTTCACTATTCTGCTGTAGCAAAATATGCCAAACATTTTATTCCTATAGAAACAAATCTGTTTCCTCCGTCCCGCTCTCGTCAAAATTTAATTTCCTATTAGAAACATTGCTGACAAAATTATTTTCTATAAAATTTTTGTCCAAATTTATATTTGTATCAGAAAATTTTGTAAAAATTTTATTTCTATAGAAAATGTTGCCAAAATTTTATTTCTGGTAGAAAGTTTGCCAAAATTTATATACTATCATGAAATTTTGTCACAAATTTTATACTATAGAAAAGTTTCCTGGCTAAAAATTGCTATTTCTATAGCAACATTTTCTCAAAATTTCTATATCTCTATAGAAAAGTTGCGTAAAATTACTCTACAAATCGAAAATTTTGCCAAGTTTTACTTTCTAATTAGAACATTTTGCCAAAATTTTAGTTTATGAGAAAATTTTGCCAAAATTTATTTCTAAAGAAAATTTTACCTATCTGTAGAAAAGCTTTGGTCAAAAATTTCGTATTTTCTATAGAAAATTTTTTTAAAATTCTATTCTATACGAAAATTTTGGCAACAAATTTATTTCCATAGAGAAATTTTTGTCAAATTTTATTTCTATAGGAAAATTTTGTCCACATTTTATTTCTGTAGGAAATTTTATCACAATTTTATTTCTATTGAAAATTTAATTTCTATAGAAATTTTTGTGAAAACTTTGTGGTATTGGTGCCCTTAATGTCATATTGCATATATTGTTTTTGGATATATTTAAAAATCTGCCGTAACAGGGCCTGTATGACTAAGGCGAGTTGTGTTTGAGTACAGAAAAATTCCGTAATTTAGAACCAACATTTTTGCTAATGCTATTTTGTGTCATTTTAAATCACACGGCATTTCAGTAGCCTTTTTAATTTTTTTATTCTAGTTTTTATTCTTTAATATTTTGTTTTTCTTTCGGTCCATTCTCACAATTTTATTTTTCTCTTCCTCTTAGGCCTAGGTTTTCTTGACGAATTTGGATTATAAGTGAAGCTTTTACAGAGTCTTAAAACTTAATGTCTATTCGATCTTAAAATTAATAAAAAAAAAGTCAAAAATCTAATATTTCAAATACGTGGTTGAGGAGACATTGGTGGAATAATTTTTGTTACGAAATCTTTTTATTGAAACTAAGGCAAGAAAATTATTTCATAAATATAATGTAACATTTCGTTACTGCAATGATTTCTCCTAATGAACAATTTTCTTCAAGTTTAATTACATTTTCTTTGTGTGTATCTAGTTAACCAAACTGAAAGCCTTTTAACTCGGTTTTATTGCGAAAATTTATAATTTGGATCGGATAACCTAAATTGCATTCAATGCAATTATTATTTTGAAAATGCAAGTTACAGTGTTCCGCCCAGAATTTCAAAAAACTTAACTGAAGACCCTAAAGTTTATTTTTTATTTTGTTTTTAAATTTTCCAATTCAATCAAGAGTTGTTTTTCTGTACTTTTTTTATATATTTCCCATAAGAATTTTAAAATGAAAAAAATCCAGCAGTAATGATATATGAAAAATAAAAACAAAACAAAATGTATACGACAGCATCAAAGCCATCACCATCAATGATGGTAGTAGATTTCTTTTCTACTATGAATTAAATCAATAAAAAATCGTAATTTAAAACTTCCCTCCCTACTAATTTAGATTTAAATAAATCCATAAAATGAGATACCGAGACAAGTGCATAAAAACTAAGATATGTCATAAAAACACACAACTCCCCCTCAGACACACACATATATTTATATCTATATGAAATTTAATATTAACTTAATGTAATAGACTATATTGTAAAAAAACAACAAGAACAAACACTCTTTGATGAAAAAACAAAATAACGAAAAAAAAAAATAAAAACTAAAGATATACTAGTAGTAATAACACAAAACTTTAAAAAGTAATAAAAAACCGAATGAATGAAATATTTCAATAAAAACAGAAAAAAAGAAAAGAAAAAAATAATTAAATTATGAAATCCCCAAAAAAAAACTTGATGCATTTTCCTATAAACTAAAAAATGTTACCATTTGTTTAGCTCAAAAAAAAAACTTAAAGGCTGACCACCCATTGCCTTGATTTGGATGAACACCTCCTTTATGTGTACAAGTGTGTAATCATTGGGTTATATGAAATAATGACGGCATTCCGTTGGTTTCTCCTTTTCAAAACTCTCACCCTAAATACTGACACGCCGCTAAAAGCACAAAAAAGCAAATTCCTTTTATCCGTTTCGAGCGGTTATTTCAGA
>PGFW01012143.1:0-19534 GCA_003123925.1 Haematobia irritans | reverse complement strand
ATTTTTGATGAAGCTAAACTCTCACTATTCTTACGAGCAATATTATTTGGAAAACAGGGTGAATTCATATTTCAATAGTTTTTCATCGTGCAATGGCAATGGGTCAGCAGTGTTTTATGTACCACTATTTCACTCCCAATGGCAATTCATTGGCAATTTTCCTCACCCATGCAATCTTCCACATAATGACCATCGGGTGGCAATGGTGTTTGTTAACACACATTAATTTTATGATCTTACGCTGGAGATGTAGAAAAACATCTCGTGTTGATCGACACATATCTTTCAGTAGATCCATTCTTAGCCGCTCCAGGTGGTAGGAGCCCATAATATATGTGTTGAGTAGAGTGTGCTAGAACTGGACTCCTCCTGCTCTCTGAAATGATGATTTTAATGTTTACATTTATGGCAAAATAAAGTTATAGTAAAAACTAACTTTGATTATGATGATGACCAAAATAGGCATTTTGTTTTCTCTCTCTATGATACATGTTTACGAGTGTCCATTACTTCTGGAGATGGAGAACCTCTGTGCTCGCATATCGGACAGACGCATAACTTGTGATAATTGAGAGATCCTGATGTTTGCGCAGATATCTTCTAAACAGTTCGGTGTTAAAATAAGAAAATTATGAGTATGTGTTTCTCTTGACTGCGTAATTGTTATGGAGATGTACTTAGCACATGGACACGAGCAATTCACACTTTCTTTATGACCGATTCGTAGTAATTGTTAATTGATTGAAACATCATAAATTGTGCGATAGATTATTAATTTGATTATGTCACACGCGTACTGAGGTGAGTAGTTATGCAAAATATTTGTATCTGTAAATTTTTATGATACGTTTTCATAGAAGACACTTTAACGAATGAATCAATTAAAATATATATTTGCCTCTATAAATATATCAAATAAAAAATCTCTGAAAAGGTCGGAAAATACCGACAAAACCTTGAACAAAAAGATGAAATAAATGTTTTTATTTCAATTTAAATACGTTGACTGAAAGAGCCTATTAAAATAAATAAAAATCTGTTGCAACAGATCTTTTGTTGAGATGATATGTTTTTTGATGGATCGAGATACATATTTAAGACGTAAACGATTTATTGCAAGTCCAACGAAATTTTAGACAATCGATCTTTGTTTACGATTTCCATTACATTTCCTCTCTATATAAGAAAAAAATATACCCGTCAGGTCAGCCAGGCCGAAAAATTTCCAATAGGAATGAAATTTTGGCAAACTTTCCTATTGAAAACCAAATTTTGGCAAAATTTTCTATTGGAATGAAATTTTGACAAAATTTATTTTTTTATTCATCTCTATGCATATAAATTTTCTTATAGACAAACAATAAATGCTTAAAACTAGAAATATATAAAATCCAAAATCTCTTTAAACCTAGACAAAAGTCAAGATAATTTTTGGAGATATTATTGAATTCATTTGAAAAGACATTTGGCAAAATTTCCTATTGAAATGAAATTTTGGCAAAATTTCCTATTGAAATGAAATTTTGGCAAAATTGAAATGAAATTTTGGAAAAATTTCTTTTTGAAATGAAATTTTGGCAAAATTTTCTATTGGAATGAAATTTTGGCAAAATTTCCTATTGGAATGAAAACTTGACAAATTTTCCCCATTGGAATGAAATTTTGGCAAAATTTTCCTTTAGAAACGAAATTTTGGCAAACTTTCCTATTGAAATGAAAACGAAATTTTGGGTAAAATTTTCTATAGAAGTGACACTTTGGCAAAATTTCCAATTGAAAAGACATTTCGCAAATTTTCCGATTGAAATGAAATTTTGCAAAATTGAAAAATGAATGCTTGACAAATTTTCTATAGAAATGAAAATTTTGGCGAAATTTTCCTATAGAAATGAAATTTTGGCAAAAATTCCTATTACAATGAAATTTTGGCAAACTTTCCTATTGAAACAAATTTTGGCAAAATTCCTATAGGAACCAAATTTTGGCAAAATTTGTTATAGAAACAAATTTTTGTAAAATGGACATTGTAGCAAAATTTCCAATTGAAAAGACAAAGAAATTTCCGATTGAAATCAAATTTTTGCCAAAATTTCCGATTGAAATGAAATTTTTGCCAAAATTTCCTTTTGAAATGAAATTTTTTGCCAAAATTTCCTTTTGAAATGAATATTTTCTAAAATTTTCCATTGAAAAGAAATTTTAGCAAATTTTCCTATTGGAAAATTTGAAATGAAATTTTGGCAAAATTTTCTATCACCCTCAAAAAAAATCGCTTCAATAACATATGTCTCCCAGATATATTGCAGGATGCACATATATTAATTCGATATTGACGAAAATCATATTATGTTTGTTTTATATGAACATATTATATTTTTGGAAGCATTTTGAGCCAAAAAATATGATATGCTTGGAAGATTTTTTCTCATCAAGAAGATTGTGATCATTCCCCCACATAATTTTCACTTCCACGAAATTTTTATACATGATGTTAGTATATGGTCTCTAACAACTATGCAAAAATTGGCCTACATCGGTCAATAATTATATATAGCCCCCATATAAACCGATCCCCCGATGTGGCTTGCGGAGCCTTTAAGAGAAGCAAATTTCATCCGATCCGGCTGAAATTTGGAACATGGTGGTTAGTATATGATCTCTAACACCATGCAAAAATTGGTCCACATCGGTCATAAATTATATATAGCCCCCATATAAACCGATCCCCCGATTTGGCTTTCGGAGCCTCTAAGAGAAGCAAATTTCATCCGATCCGGCTGAAATTTGGTACATTGTGTTAGTATATGGTCTTTAACAACCATACAAAAATTGGTCAATAACGGTCATAATTATATATAGCCCCCATATAAACCGATCCCAGATTTGGCTTGTGGAGCCTCTAAGAGAAGCAAATTTCATCCTATCCGGCTGAAATGTGGTACATGGTGTTAGTATATGGTATCTAATGACCATGCAAAAATTGGTCCACATCGGTGCATAATTATATATGGCTCCATATAAACCGATTGCCAGATTTGACCTCCGGAGCCCCTTGGAAGAGCAAAATTCATCGGATTCGGTTGAAATTTGGTACGTGATGTTAGTATATGGTATCCAACAACCATGCATGAATTGGTTCATATCAGTCCATAATTATATATAGCCGCCCATATAACGTCCCAGAGTGTGTGACGCTCCGGTGCCTTGGTGGAGAAGCAAAATTCATCCGATCTGGTTGAAATTTGGTACCTGGTGGTAGTATATGATATTTAACAACCATGCCAAAAGTGGTCCATATCAGTCCATAACCATATATAGCCCCCATATAAACCGATCCCGAGATTTGGTTTTGGAGCCCTCCTTGGAGGAGTAAATTTCATCCGAGTCAGTTGAAATTTCGTACATTGTGCTAGTTTATGGCCGTTAACAACCATGCCTAAGTAGGTCCATATCGGTCTATAGTTATGATATAGCCCTCAGATAAATCGATCCCCAATCACACAAAAATTGGTCCATATCAAGTTCATAATTGTATATAGCCCCATATAAGCGGACCCCCTTATATTGATCTCGAGATCTGCTCCCAACGTACCGTGCAAAAGTCGCATATCGATTATCCATATCGTTATTATTTGTAGACTTTCATACCTTTTTGTCTAATATATACCACGTGTGGACTAACTCACAATTCGTAATTCGATTGTGTATAACAGTCTTTCGTAGAAGTTTCTACGCAATCCATGGTGGAGGGTACATAAGATTCGGCCTGGCCGAACTTACGGCCGTTTATACTTGTTTAGTTTAATATAACCACGTATGGACTATGTGGTATATATTACGGTGTTAGGAAGTTTTGAGATACCTTGCCATCGGCAGTGTTGCCGAACCCACGTAATTCGATTTGTGGATGACAGTCTTTCAGTACACAGAAAAAATTATCACCATATATAATTCCAATTAAGAAGTGGTAGATTGAAGTTGAAATTTTTTTCAATTAATAAAATTAATTGATACAATTACTTTTTTTAATCATGATAGAACATTAAGTTAATTAAGTCATGATTGAAAAATTTTAAAATTTTTAATTTAAAAAATTTATATTGATACAATTAACTTTTAATCAAATTCGGAAGGAACTAATTCAGTTAAAGAAAAGTGCTGGATTTTTTTTTTAAAATTGTTTAATTAAAAATGTATTTCAAACAACCCATTTGTTAATCCCAAATAAAAACTCATAGCCAATTCAAAGAAAGTAACTTAAAAAATAAGTTCACCTTTTTTAAATTAATAAATTAATTGGTTTTTGAATCAACAGACGTCATGTAATTTTGATTGAAATCAGATTAAAAAATTAAATTGAAATTTTCTGAAAAAAATCAGATTAATTTTGTAATCAAGAATTTTTTCTATGCCCAATTAAAACTGTGATTGATACTAATAAATTTTCGTGATTGAAGACAATTTCAAATTAAATAATTTAATTGGATCAATTAATGTTGGTGATTGAATCAGAAAAAAAAATTTTTGTTGTGTAGAAGTTTCCTACGCAATCCAATGTGGAGGGCTACTATAAGCTCGGCCTGGCCGAACTTAACGGCCGTTATAGTACTTGTTTTGGTCTATTCTCCTTGGTTCGAATGTCCTATTCTCTTTACTAGCGAAATATATCCATTCTAATAATGTAAATTGAATAATATTTAGTCTAAGCAATAGTCAAATTTTTGGCCATTTATCATAAAACAGTTTTCCCGAAACAACATACAAACCATGTTTCACAGAATTTCTCTCTTTTGATTCTAGTCGGCTGTGTTATGTTGATATCTTTTAGTCAACCTCGCCGGTTTCCAGTCTCTATTTCTGTTCTCTAATTCTCTCTCTCCTCCTGTCCGGCTCTCTGAATAAAATATCGCAACAGGTATATTGGGTCCTATCGAAAACTTGTAAAATGTGTATATACCTGTTTACATTGCGACACATATTTTTTTAAGAAACCATTCATGCCCGCCACAACATAATATATTCTAGACATATTAACGTGAGGGTGTGTCCCAAACATGTTAGTGCTAGTTTTGAGGGAAACATACTGGTTGAACTTAAATGTATTGTGTTTTGAGAAAATTGTGCCCCGAAAACACATTTGTTTAAATATCGAGAACATACAAAAACACAATATCTTTTACTAGACGGTGCACAATTTTACGTGCGCACGCCAACGGAATTTTTAACAACTTCATGGAAACTTCTTCGTTTATTTCAAATGATAAATGTTCGTATTTTTATGAAGAAATTTTAGACGCAGAAAGTTTCGTAATATTCATAAATTCGAAAATGTCCTTGTTTTAATGAAGTATTCACGAGGAACAGTTAATGAAGAATGTTTCGTAAAATTAACGAAGAGATTTTTTTCGGTGTAGGTGGATTGCAATAGAAGAATGAAGAATCCCTGAATCCAATGAAGTAATTTTTTAAATTGAACACCCACTATCTAATTGTGATCAACATTTTTTATTGGATAATACTTTTGGTAAAGAGAAGTGTATTCTCGGCTCCTGTTTGAATTCTTTGTTACTAAAATTGAGCAAATTACTTTTCTACTTCGCCACCAGTATGGCAGTAAAGTTTCGCATGGCATTCCAGTTTGTTTAGATTTCCAGAGGTCTCTATTTCAACACAAAAAAAAAATTTTTTCTGATTCAGATCACGAAATTAATTGATCCAATTAAAATTTTTTAGATTGAAATATCTTCAATCAGCAAGAAAAGATAGTATCGAATTAAAAAATTAATTGACCAGCATTAAAAAATTAATGATCCACATTAAAAAAAATTAATTGATACTGTTAAATCAACCGATGATTTATTGTTTTTGATTATGTTTGTTTGTTTCAAATAGTATACATGAATTCAATTTACTAATATTTATTTTAGTTTAATTCAATTTGAAACTTGTTTGAAATTGCTTTGAATTCAAGTCTGATAATTGAAATCCTCTAATTTTTTTATCACAGTACTGGCATCGCCTACTACCGAATATCTGTTAAATGCTATTCTCGGATTCTTTACTCACAGTATTTTCGTTTTGTTGTTGCAACACTGGGTTGGCGAGCGAGTCAGAACAATGTAAATAATGTAAACAAGTAGCTAATATACAATACGTATGTACATATATTATAAACTGGTTCCCACACTCCACTCATTAGAAGTTTAGAAGTTTGGCCAACATAAAATATTAATGATTCGATAGAAAGGGTAGAAGTGAGAGCGACTCTGGTGTTTGCTTACGTACAGGTCTCGGGCCAATACGTGATGTTTATAGAAGACTTGCGTCGTAAGTAATTAGAAGTGTGTTTTCGAACCACTCGGTGCAGTGGATAGAATAGTTTATAATAAACTGGAAAAAAAGTGTTGTGTGAAATATTGGACCGAGAAATGTGGGGTGCACAGAAGACAGTGGAGAAGTAATTCGAAACAGTGTTAAAATTGTGGACAATTATTAACTTAGTGGAGACGGAAACACACCACACTCTCCCACCCCACTATTTAGGACTGAATATTTAAATCAAAAAGTGAGATAGCTTCTATAGTAAATCCATAATCTGAAAATCAGTATAAACATTAATCATGAGACATATTCATGTGGTAATTCATAGTGTGTCCCTGATAATATTAAAATTTTTACCGGAAGTGAAGCTGACTATATTTATGCTGGTACTAAGAGGAAGAAAAGAGTACTGCCGTTTGTGATTACTCTCGTAAGTTGGAAAAGTTGGCCCAAACACAAGTAACGTTTTAATTTTTGAATATTTCAGATACAATCTTGCATGACCCAGAACCGAACCATTTGTTAGAATTTGTCGCCATTACATATTGGACAAATTCCAGGGCTGTCCAAAAACAGGCAGTCCATTAAGACATTGGCGACCGTGACAGACAAATGATTCAGTGGCATTGTACATCTTTTTTAATATTCTTGAATTGTAATAAATTCGAGTACGCAGTGTCTTCAGTACCAACGAAAACGCCATTGTAATAATTCGTCGCGGATTAACAATAAATCACTGACAACCGTTATGAATACAATTTGTTTTTGCGCCCTGAACTATTTTACGACCATTTTTAAAGAATTGGCATTCGGTAATTATTTTGTGCGCGCGAATGAAAATCATTTATGTTATTGGCCACAGTACGAATTTCCACCATTTATTCTTAAGCGTAGTTGATTTTTCAGCATATTGGATTGTTGTTGGAATTTCAAAGGGCAATCACATCGCATCATTGCAATCCACTCACATAAGAAATAAATTGCCCTCGGTGAAATTTTTTTACAACAACTTAAATTATAAATCAATATGTTATTGATTCCTATGCTCGAAACTTAAATTGTTATTGGGAAGTATATTTTCGGAGTTTTTGTAATACATAATTTTTGAACTAAGAATAAAAAAAAATATACAATGAGCCAAACGGTGAAAGAAATAACACAGCCCGCCAAGCCCATCGCTTTGAAGAATTAAAACAGACGTCGTGCCTCTCGAAAGGGTATGTATGACCCGAATCAAAAATGTTGTCGAAGAAAAAATATAATTGTCCTCATACTGAGTTAGAAGTGTCCGATTAGCATTATTGAGTATACTACAAACAGGACTTCGTATTATCAGAAACCAATTGAAAGGCTGTAAATCCTCGTAAGACGATGGTAGGGCTGATATGAGATGAACGTTTACATCAACTATTAAGACCAAAATTTTAGATCTATTTATTAGACGGCATAGTGGTTACTCGGATCAATCTTTTTTCTGTTCCCCAAAACACCCACTCATCAAGTCGTTCTTCCATACTTGAAACTTCCCAAGTTTGATGGAAAGTATTTTAGAATACCAAAAATATTTTATAAATACTTTCAACATTTAGTCGAAAAAGAAAAAAAAACATAAGGACCCCAATATTCCCAGTGACGGAAAAATTCCAACATTTACACTTTTCGTGTCCTCTAGTGGTGAGCCTTATCAACATATAAAGCGTTTCAAGTCACAGATGAAGAAGCTAGGAAAGGTCCCGTCCAGCAGACAGACTCAAAGAGAGGTACGATAATGAACACACTGATATTTTTGGAAAACGTACAGTCAATGTTTTGAAATTATCCTAAAATTCAAGGTAAACCTGTCGCCAAAGTCAATTAAGAAATATGTAAGACACTATGAATCAGCCCTTTATAGTTCTCTGAATATCACGTTGGGTGCATGGAATGAACAGGGAAGAGTTTGCCAACTGTCGACGCATTCATAATTCATTTGGCAAATGACAAAAGTTGACCCTGAAACAAAACAGAAATGGGATGAGTTTATTGCGATTACTCGAAATTACCTTCGTGGATGAGTGCTGCTGCTCAGTGTTGACCACCCGCAGCGCGTGGGCGAGGCCGCATGTGCAACAGAGTGCGATGCACGGGCGCGCCGCGAGTGTGTCGCGGAAGAACCACTCCCACACAGAGACGCAGTGCGTAGCGCGTGCGATGAGAGTGAGTGTGCAACATACAAGTGAGCTTCAGAGCCATCGGAAAGCAACAGGCTCATTGCTGGCCGAAGAATATGCACTGGCACAAAGAAGAAGTGAAGTTGGCAATCCCAGAGTCTGTGCCGCGAAGAGGATCTGGGTACGGTTTACATAACAACTCTGTCAACGATGTCGTTTGTTTTGCACTGGGCCGGAAAATCCAAAGCGAAATGGGAGCAGTCAAAACAACAAAAAAGACTTTGTCTCAACTGTCTTGCAAAGGGACACACGCTGTAATACTGCAGTGTCCCATGCTCGATATTCATGCAGATTTTTGTAAACAAAAGAACATCACTCGCTTTACAGTAGCAAGAGGAGGCAGAAGAAACTACCGACTGACGTCATTCTGGCCTCAGACTCACGTAACATTGTCGACAAAGAATTCTGACTCACAAATAAGTTAATGTTATTTTAGCGACTGCTTTGGTTTTTAATTCGAGATTCTGAGGGAATTTATAGAAATGGGGAGAGCACTGTTCTTGATCTCTTGGCTCTCAGTAAGATTTTCATAACGGAACTCCTTTCCTCAATTCACATCAAATTTGACGGAAATCGAAAAATCCTATAGATATTTTTTTTGGGAATTGGTTGTTGCTGTGTAAAAGGTTTCAAATGACAAAACACAAAGTACTGTCCCCGATTCTCGATTAAATAATTTCGAATATGTCGCTCGATTTTTCTTAATTTCCCCAAAGATGAACTGGGTATTCATCCTGATGAGAATTTATCGATAAGCGGATTTCAATCTACCAACAGACTATTGAATAGCTGACGCCTGAAAATTCCAGTCGTAGGCGTGTATCTGATATGTTACTTGGTGCCGAGTTCATTTTTCTCACTTCTTTCTGTGGGACAAAGATTCGTCCTTGTGGCAAAATCTACCGACTTTACAGAAGAACGCTTTTTAGGGTGACTTGTTTCCGGAAAATATACAGTAAGTGCATTTTTGAAATCGACGCCTCAAACAAGTTATGTTTGTCTCAGAAGAATATAGTTTTCAAAAAATCAGTAATGAATGTCCGAAATGCTATGAAATTAGAATCTGTTGAAGGCAAAGACGCGCAAGCCAATTTACATTGGAACAACAGGAATGCGAAAATCATTTTCAATTAAAAATGTATGGTCCAAAAAAATGGAAGAAGAATCGTTGTGAGATTGACCTCTTAAGGAAGAACCCTCCAATGGGTTCTTGGTGATTCA
This sequence comes from Haematobia irritans, assembly GCA_003123925.1. NCBI lineage: Eukaryota > Metazoa > Arthropoda > Insecta > Diptera > Muscidae > Haematobia > Haematobia irritans. Next base: position 9,782 of record PGFW01012143.1, on the reverse strand, counting down.
AAGAGAATAGCTCTTCGTCGTTTTCTCGTCTATTGAATCCAAAGCTTCTGTAGCAAAATTTTGATTCAATAGAGAGAAAACTGACGAAGAGCTATGTCTCTTTGAATCACCAAGAAACCATGTGGGTCTATCCTTAAGAGGCAATCTACAACGCATTCTTCTATCATTTTGGACGCAGATACATTTTAATGAAATGACTTTTCCCGCCATTCCGTGTTCGTTTCCAATGAAAATGGTTGGCGTTTGCCTTCAACAGATTCTAAGTTTCCATAGCAATTTCGACAGTTATTACTGATCTTTTGAAATATATCTTCTGAGACAACATAACTTGTTTTTAGGGTGCGATTTCAAATGATTACTTGTATATTGTTCCGGACAATCCCACCCTAAAGCGTCTTCTGTAAAGAATACGGTAGATTTTTCCCCAAGACGGAATTTGTCCGCACAGAAGAGAAGTGAGAAAAGATGACTCGGCACCAAGGTAACATATCGATACCACGCCTAACGATGGAATTCAGGGTCCAGCTAATTCAATGTTGTTGGTAAGATTGAAATCCGTTATCGATAAATTCTCAATTCAGGATGATACCCAGATATCTTTGGGGAAATTAAGAAATCAGAGGGGACAAGTTCGGAATTATTTAATCGAGATCGGAACAGTATCTTGTGTTTGTATGAAACTTTTACCCAGACACCAATTCCCAAAATATCTATAGGATTTTTCGACTTTCCGTAATTGAGTGCAATTTAGAAGATTCCGTCTATGAAATTTATTCGCAGAGCAAGAATCAAGAAGTCGCTCTCCCCATTCTAAATTCCCCTCAGAACTCTCGCCAACTAAAGCAAAGCAGTCCGCCTACAATAACCAATCCTACTTATCTTGCTGACCGTCCACGCAATTTTTGTCGCAAACTGTACCGGTATTTGAGGCAGATGACTAGTCCGAGTTCTCTCTTGCTCCTCTTGCTGTATGTAAAAAGCGCGAGTGATGTTTTTGTTTACAAAATCTGCATGAATATCGAAGATGGACACTGCATATACATGTGTCCCTTTGCAAAGACAGTTGAGACAGTTTTTGTTGTTTTGCTTGCTCCATTCGTTGATTTGGAGTCAAAAACAATGAATCGTTGACCAAGGTTGTTTATAAAATTGGGACGCAGATTTTGAGCAATGATATGCAATATTATGTTCTGAGTCATATTTTCGCCAAGCTATGAGTGTTGCTTCGATGGTTGAATTATTATGTGAATAATTCGAATGAGGTAGATGGGTTTTTGCTTGTTTAGATGTTCTTCGGCAACTGTGCATCGAGTTGTTGACAAGGTCTGTCCAACATAGAGGCCAAGCAATCAGTCCAACGGAAGGTAAGTTTGCGAAAGGTAATCAATAAACTCATCCCATGTTCTGTTTTTGTTCTCAGGTCAACTTTGGCTCATTGCACAAATGACATTATGAAATGCGTCACAAATTTGTTCATATGAGCCAAGTGATTGTCAGAGAACTATAAAGGGCTCGATATAGTGTCTACAATGATGATTCTTAATTGCTTTGGGCAGGTTTACTTGATTTAGAGAATTTCAAACATTGAATGTTACGTTTTCCAAAATATCAGTGTGATCATTATCGCTACTCTCCTGTTGAGTCTGTCGAGGGCGACTCTGATAGTTTTCATACTGTGACTTGAACGCTTTTAATGTTGTTGATAAGGCTCACCAACTCGAGACACGAAAGTAAAATGGTTTGAATTTTTCCGTCACTGCATATTTGCGGTCCCTTATGCGACTAAATTGTTCGCAAAGTCATCTAACAACTCTCTCCCCCTCGCCTATTCCCTCCCACCACTCAATCTTCCCATCAAACTTGGAAGTCTTCAAGTTAGGACAGACGACTTGATGAGTCGTTGAGGGACCAGACAACGCATTGTTCCCAGTAACAACTATGCCGCTCTACACTACCAATCCGATCTAAAATTTCTGGTCTAATAGTGCGATGCTAAAGTCATCTATATCCAGCCCTACCAACGTTAGAGAGACCACGCCTCTCTCATTTGGTTTCTGATAAATACGAAGCCTGTTTGTAGTAGACTCACATAATGCCTATCGACATTCCTAAGCTCCAGATCATGAGACAATATATTTTCCTTCGACAAATTTTTGATTTCGGGTCGATACTACCTTTCGAATGAGGCACGACGCTGTTTTTAAATATCTTCAAGCGGATGGCTTGGCTGTGATTATTTCTTCACCGTTTGGCATTGTAATATTTTTTTTTTTAGTCAAAATTATGTATACAAAAAACTCCGAAAATATACTTCCCAGTAAATTTAAATTTGAGATGAATACAATATAAATTTTATAATTTGAATGTTGGTTGTAAAAATTCACCGAGGCAATCTTATGTTCCTATGTGAGGATTGCAATGATATGCGATGGATTTGCCTTGAAATACCCCCCCCCCCCTCCCCCCCCCCCCCCCCCCCCCCCCCCCCCCCCCCCCTCCAAACAAACAATGCCAATATGTGAAAAATCAACGTTAAGAGAAAATGGTGGAAATTCGATGGTGGGCCAAATAACATAAATGATTTTATTCGCGCACAAAATATACCGAATGCAATTTTAAAAATTGCGTAAATTTCCAGGGGCAAGAAAACAGATGTATTCCAATAACGGTTGGTCAGTGATTATGTAACCGGCACGAATTATACAAAGGGCTTTTCGTGGTAACTGAGACATCTCGCTACTGAAATTTTATTTGATAATTCAGAATATTAAAAAATGTTAGCAATGCCACTGAATAGTATTTTGTCAGCTGTCCACGGTCGCCAATGTTTAAGACTGCCTGTTTTGACAAGCCCTATGGAATTTGTCCAATATTTAATGGGACAAAATTCCTAAACCCAATGGTTTCCGGTTTGGTATTGCCAAATTGTATTGAAAATATAAAATAAACGTTTACCCTTGTGTTTGGCCAACTTCCAACTTACGAGGTAATACACCAACACGGGAGTACTCTTTTCTCCTCTGAATACGCGAGCAGAAATAGAAGTCAAGCTTTCACTTTCCCGGTAAAAATTTAATATTATCAGGGAACACTATGAATTACCACACTGAATATGTCTCAATGATAATGTTTATACTGATTTTCAGATATGGATTATATAGAAGTATCTCACTTTTTGATTAAATTAGTCCAAATAATTTGGTTTAAATATTTCTATTTCGTCTCCACTAAGTTAATAATTGTCCCACAATTTTACACTGTTTCGAATTATTTACTGTCTCTGTGCACCACAATTTCCTGGCTCAATATTTCACACACTTTTTTCCAGTTATTATAAATATCTATATGCAAGAGTTATTCGAACACACTTCTAATTACTTAGAATGTCTCTATAAAACATCACTATTGGCCCACTGTAGTAAGAACACGATCGTTTCACTTCTACAACCTTTTATCGAATATTAATATTTTATTTGCCAAACTTCAAACTTCTAATGATATAAAAAATGGGACAGTTATAATATATGTACATACGTATGTATATTAGCTATTGTTTACATTATTTACATGTTGATCGTTGCCCCAAAGTGTTGCAACAACAAAAACGAAAATACTGTGAGTAAAGAATCGAGAATGACATTTACGATATTGGTAGTAGGGATGCCAGTATGTGATACAAAAAATAGAGATTCAATATCAAGACTTGAATTCAAGCATTTCCAAAAACAAAGTTTCAATAATGTTAACTACATATATATGTATTCTGATATCATATTTGAAAAAACAAAACAACTTCAACAATAAATCATAGGTATTTTAAACAGTATCAATTAAATATATTTTAATTGGATCCAATTAATTTCTATTAATTGAAACTAGTCCAAATTAAATTTTTAATTGATACTATCTTTTTCCTGTGATTGAAGATAATTTACATCAATTAAAAAAATTAATTGGATCAATTAATTATCGTGATTGAGATCAGATAAAAGTTTTTTTTTGTGTGAAATAAGACCCTGAATCTAACAAGCCCTACTGGAATCACATGCGAAACTAACTGCATACTGGTGGGAAGTAGAAAAGTAATTTGCCAATTTAGTAACAAAATTCAACAGGACCGAGAATAACAACTCTCTTTACCAAAATATTTCCATAAAAATGTTGACACAATTTGATTAGGGTGTCTTCAAATTAAAAACATTACTGTCATTGATTCAATTCTTCATCTTCTATTCAATGCACCCTAAACCGAAAAAAATCTCTTCGTTCAGCTTTTAACGAAACATTCTTCATTAACTGATTCCTCTGAATACCTCAGTTAAAACAAGGACAATTTTCGAATTTATTGAATATTTTTACGAAACATAATTCTGCGTTATTTCTTCATAAATACGAAAGCATATTCTTTGAAATAACACGAAAGAGTTCATTGAAGTAATGTAAAAATTCCGTTCGTGCCTAATTGTGCAGACTGAGTAATAGAAAAAAAATTGATTTTTCGTAATGATTTCCCGAATATAACAAAAATGTATAAAATTCGGGCACAATTTTTTAAACACAAATACAAAATTTAAGTTCAAACACGTAACTTGTTCCTAAACTAGCACTAAATGTATTGGGACACATATGAAATTAAATAATGTTAGAATAATATAAATAAATGTTTGGGGCATGAAATTTAATTACTATATAAAAAAACATTAATGATGTGATGATAAACATAATAATAAAATTACAAATTTCAGAAGTAACCCATGATATATTGTTGCGATATTTTATTCAGAAGGAAGCAGAAAACAGAGAGAGAAGAAGATAGAGAAAGAATAGGATAGAAAACCGGATAGGTTGAACGAAAAGATATCACATAAACACAGCGATAAGAATCAAAGAGAAAGAGAAATTTTCTGTGAAAACTGGTTGTATGTTGTTTCGGAAAACTGTTTTTTTAATGATAAGGCCAAAAATTATGACTATGCTTAAGACTAAAAATATTATTCAATTTACATATTAGAATGAATAATTCGTAGTAAAAGAAAGAAATTAGACAATTCGACGCAAAGAGAATAGAACAAACAAGTAATATACGGCACGTAAGTTACGGCTCAGCGAAGCTTATGTACCTCCACCATGGATTGCGGTAGAAACTCTACACACAAAAAATTTTTTTTCTGATTCAATCACCAAATTAATTGATCCCAATTAATTTTTAATTGGAAATGTCTTCATCACGGAAAATTATAGTATCCATCACAGTTTGTAATTGGGCATGAGAAAAATAATTCCTTGATTACCAAAATTTAATTGATTTTTTTCAGCAAATTTCAATTAATTTTTAATTGATTCAATCAGAAATTTTATTGATGTTGATTTGCAAAACCCAATTAAATTTATTTAATTAAAAAAGGTAACTATTATTTGAATACTTCTGAGAATTGGCATTAGGGGAGTTTTTGTTAGGTTTGATTAACAAAATGGTTGTGTGTGAAATACTATTTTTAATTTAAAATTAAAAAAAAATTCAGCACTTTTTAATCTGAATTAAGTCCTTCCGAAATTTTGATTATAAAAGTTAATTGTATTCAAAATTTTTAATTAAAATTTTAAAATTTCAATCATTGACTTAATTGTAATCTTAATTGTTTCTATCATGATAAAAAAGTTTTTATCTAATTTACATTTATTAATTGAAAAAAATTTTCACTTCCATTAACTTTTTTAATTGGAAATATTTTTGTGTGATTTATTTTTTTCTGTGTACTGAAGACTTCATCCACTAAGTCTGAATTACGTTGGGTTTCGGCAAACACTTGCCGATGGGCAAGGTATTCAAAACTTCCTAACACCTGAGTAAATTATATACACAATAGTCCAAGTACGTGGTTATATTAGATACTAAACAAGTATATAACAGGCCGTAAGTTTCGCCAGGCCGAAGTCTTATTACCCCTCCACCATGGAATTTGCGTAAGAAACTTCACGAATAGACTGTTAATACACAAATACGAATTACGAATTGTGAAGTTAGTCCACACGTGGTAATATTATTAGAGCCAAAAAGAGGTATGAAAGTCTAGCAAATAATAACGATATGGATAATCGATATGGACTTTTGGCACGGTACGTTTGGGAAATGTCCAGAATTGAATAAGGGGGTCGCTTATATGGGGTGCTATATACAATTAGAACTGTGATATTGGACCAATTTTTGTTGATATGGTGATCGATTTATCTGAGGTGCTATATATAACTATAGACTCGATATGGACCTACTTAAGGCCATGGTTGTTAAGCGGCCATAAACTAGCAGTCAATGTACTGAAAATTTTCATCTTGATTCTCGGATGAAATTTACTCCTTCCAAGGGGCTCAAAACCAAATCTCGGGATCGTTTATATGGGGGCTAATATATGGCTTATGGACTGATATGGACCACTTTTGGCATGGTTGTTAAATTATCATATACTACCACCTGGTGACCAAAAATTCACCAGATCGATGAATCTGTGGTGTTTCCACATAAGGCAGCCGGGGTCAAATCTGGTGATCGGTTTATATTGGGGCTATATATAATATTATCAACTGATATGAACCAATTCATGCATCCGCGTTAGTTGATATCCATGATAATAACATCAGCGTCCAAATTTCACCGAATCCGATTGAATTTTTGCTCTTCCAAGGGGCTCCGGAGGTCAATCTGGCAATCGTTTTAATATGTGAGCGTCATATATAATTATGCACCGATGTGAGACCAATTTTGGCCATGGTCTTAGATACCATATACTAAACCGATTACACATCTTCAGCCGATAGCGATGAATTTGCTTCTCTTAGAGGCTCCACAAGCCCAAATCTGGAGATCGTTTTTTATAATGGGGCTATATATAATTTATGACCGTTATTGACCAAATTTCTTGTAATGGTGTAAAGACCATATACTAACACAATGTGAACCGAAATTTTAGGCGCGGATCGGGATGAAATTTCTTCTCTGAGGCTCCGAAAGCCAAATGGGGGATCGGTTTCATATGGGGCTATATATAATTATGACCGATGTGGACCAATTTTTGCATGTTGTTAGAGATCATTATACTAACACCAATGTTCCAAATTTTCAGCCGGATCGGCATGATGAAATTGCTGTCTCTAAAGGCTGCCGCAAGCCACACGGGGGATCGTTTAATATGGGGCTATATATAATTATTGACCGATGTAGGTCAATTTTTGCAATAGTTGTGTTAGAGACCATATACTAACATCATGTATAAAAATTTCGTGGAAGTGAAAATTATGTGGGGGAATGATCACAAACTCTCTTGATGAGAAAAAATCTTCCAAGCATATCATATTTTTTGGCTCAAAAATGCTTCCAAAAATATAATATGTTCATATAAAACAAACATAATAATGTTTCGTCAGATATCGAATAATATATGTGCATCTGCAAAATAATCTGGAACATATGTTATTGAAGCGATTTTTTTTGAGGGTGAATATGAAAAATTTTGCCGAAAATTTCATTTCAAATCTTTCCAATAGGAAAATTGCTAAAATTTGCTGTTCAATGAAAATTGTTAGCAAATTTCATTTCAAAAGGAAATTTTGCAAAAAATTCTCATTTCAAAAGGAAAGTTTTGGCAAAAATTTCATTCAAATCGAAATTTTGGCAAAAATTTGATTTCAATCGGAAAATATTCTTTGGTCTTGTTCAATTGGAAATTGTTGCTAGCAATGTCCATTTTACAAAAATTTCGTTCTATAACAAATTTTGCCAGAAATTTGGGTTCCTATAGGAATTTTTGCCAAAATTTGTTTCAATAGGAAAGTTTGCCGCCAAAATTTTCATTGTAATAGGAATTTTTGCCCAAAATTTCAGTGTTCTATAGAAAAATTTCGGCGCAAATTTTCATTCTATAGAAAATTTGTCAAGCATTCATTTTTTCAATTTTGGCAAAATTTCCATTCAATCGGAAATTTGCGAAATGTCTTTTCAATTGGAAATTTTGCCAAAGTGGTCACTTCTATAGAAAATTTTTACCAAAATTTCGTTTCATTTCAATAGGAAAGTTTGTCCAAAATTTCGTTTCTAAAGGAAATTTTGCCAAAATTTGCATCCAATGGGAAAATTGTCAAATTTTTCATTCAATAGGAAATTTTGCCGAAAATTCATTCCAAATAGAAAATTTTGGCCAAAAATTTCAATTTCAAAAAGAAATTTTTCCCAAAATTTCATATTCAATTTTGCCAAAATTTCATTTTCAATAGGAAAATTTTGCCAAAATTATCATTTTCAATAGGAAATTTGGCCAAATGTCTTTTCAAATGAATTCAATAATATCTCGCAAAAATTATCTGAGCGTTTTGTCTAGTTGTAGAGGAGGAGAAATTTTGGATTTTTATATATTTCTAAAGTTCTTTAAGGCATTTTATGTTTGTCTATCAAAATTTTAATCGCAATAGAGATGAATAAAAAAATAAAGTTTTGTCAAAATTTTCAATTCCAATAGAAAAATTTGCCAAAATTTGGTTTTCAATAGGAAAGTTTGCCAAAATTTCATTCCTATTGGAAATTTTTCGGCCTGGCTGACCTGACGGGTATATTTTTCTTATATAGAGAGGAAATGTAATGGAAATCGTAAACAAAGATCGATTGTCTAAAATTTCGTTGGACTTGCAATAAATCGTTTACGTCTTAATATGTATCTCGATCCATCAAAAAACATATCATCTCAACAAAAGATCTGTTGCAACAGATTTTTATTTATTTTAATAGGCTCTTTCAGTCAACGTATTTAAATTGAAATAAAACAAATTTATTTCATCTTTTTGTTCAAGGTTTTGTCGGTATTTTCCGACCTTTTCCAGAGATTTTTTATTTGATATATGTATAGAGGCAAATATATATTTTAATTGATTCATTCGTTAAAGTGTCTTCTATGAAAACGTATCATAAAAATTTACAGATACAAATATTTTGCATAACTACTCACCTCAGTACGCGTGTGACATAATCAAATTAATAATTCCATCGCACAATTTATGATGTTTCAATCAATTAACAATTACTACGAATCGGTCATAAAGAAAGTGTGAATTGCTCGTGTCCATTGTCTAAGTACATCCCATAACAATTACGCAGTCAAGAAACACATACTCATAATTTTCTTATTTTAACACCGAACTGTTAAGAAGATATCTGCGCAAACATCAGGCATCTCAATTATCACAAGTTATGCGTCTGTCCGATATGCGAGCACAGAGGTTCTCCATCTCCAGAAGTAATGGACACTCGTAAACATGTATCATAGAGAGAGAAACAAAATGCCTATTTTATGGTCCATCATCATAATCAAAGTTAGTTTTACTATAACTTTATTTTGCCATAAATGTAAACATTAAAATCATCATTTCAGGAGCAGGAGGAGTCCAGTTCTACACACTCTACTCAACACATATATATGGGCTCCTACCACCTGGAGCGGCTAAGAATGGATCTACTGAAAGATATGTTCGATCAACACGAGATGTTTTCTACATCTCCAGCTAGATCATAAAATTAATGTGTGTTAACCAAACACATTGCCACCCATGGTCATTATGTGGAAGGATTGCATGGGTGAGGAAAATTGCCAATGAATTTGCCATTGGGAGTGAAATAGTGGTACATAAAACACTGCTGACCCATTGCCATTGCACGATGAAAACTATTGAAATAAAATTCCACTTTTTTCCCAAATAATATTGCTCGTAAGAATAGTGAGAGTTTAGCTTCATCAAAAATA
>PGFW01012140.1:435-12149 GCA_003123925.1 Haematobia irritans | reverse complement strand
TTGGAACTGGGCATGCTTTTTTTTCAGTGTACTGATTTAGCAGCTACATTCAAATTTCACATATCAGTGGTGAAAACTTTCAATACCAATAACACATAACACTGATAGGAAAACACCTCTTTGTGTTAATGGTTAAAATTATACACACAGCAGATGCAGAAATATACTCAAACAAAGTAAATAATTTCATCATTGCACCAAATTTTTAAATTACAAATCTAAAATGAAAACAATACTTAATAATTTAATAAAAAAAAATATTATTTATTAAAATTTTATTACATTCTATTAAAATTTTATTACATTCTTTATTATTTTCGAAAAACAATGCATAAACATAAAAAAGCACTATGTTTATGCATTCTTTCGTTTTTTTAGAGTTCCTCTCAACAAATTTCTGGTACAATATTTGAAAGCTCCCAACATAATTTGCTTTCGTCGATCTTTGGCCCTTTGAGTAGTATCCTTTCTACGACATTCAGCGGTTTTTCTCTTACGAAGAGAATATCCATGTATTTTTGATTTCAGAGCCTTTATAACTTGTTTGGTTTGAGGCGTACAAGAGGGATGGTACTTTCGTTGGTGATCCTTTACATCTCCAGTTTCCACAAATAATTGTATGCATTTATAAACAAATAAACGATCAACTCCTAGCGGGTAAAGGGTTTTATAAATATCCGTTCTCTTCATGCCACATTTGAAGAGAGCAACAACAGCTATACGATTTTGATCTGTTGACCATTTCATAATGAATGAATTTTAAATATGATCTATTGAAGAAGGGAGTTATTTGTCGTTGGGAAAAATTATTTAAGTTTTTTTTTGTACAGAAAATATTCAATCACCGTACTATAATATAATTAAAATTGTTTACAAATTGAACTGTTATTATGATCAATTGAAAGTAGACTAATTCAGATACATAATTGTAAAACAAAGCATAGTTGTTATAATTCAATGTAAACTAAATATCCATTGTTTACTCATAAGAATGGAGATTTACAATTACTAGTCAACATAACATATGAATAGAATTGTCAATGTAATCGATAACAGAATATTCTCTCTCTCTCTCTTTTGAACTCTCTTAATATAAAAACCAAATAACAGTAAACCGAATGCTTAACTAACTAGGTGTTACATATGCTTATTAACGGTAAACAATAATGTTAAATAGAAAGACAACAAAAAACATTCTACACACACACACACTTATAATCCTATTTAAGATAGAGCATATTATTCTCATGCCGATCATACAACCCCATTCAGCTTGGGCTTACGATCGTCGGCAATAATAGTCAGCCACCATAAAATGATCGAAAGCGAATTGAGAGTTCATCGGCAGTCAAATTGTGTTGAAGAGGCAAAAACACAATAACAACAATAACCGCGATTCTCATAAACTCAGTGTTGGGCAAAATGTTAACATTTTTATATAAACGATTGACGACGCCGACGATAAACTTGGCACGTTGAGAGTGTTGACCAGGTTTTATTGTTGTTGTGTTTCTTATTGTTTTTGGCCAAAACAAAAACACCATTAACAACAATTGAGTTCTATTACCAGAACAGAACATTTTATTCGCTTATTCAGCGGCGGCTGTTAGGTGAGAAACTCAGCTGCCCGTAACACTTCGACCATTTCACGTTCATAGCCATTTAATTTAGTCACTAATTCAGCGTATAGTTTGTCGTGTGACATATAAAACATTTGAGCGGATTCAAATGAATTTCAGTTGATTTGGAAAAATTAAAAGCGACACTTCTCAAATCTTAATCGCGACTAAAGGGATTAAGAATCGATCAAACCTTAGTGAACGGAAACGGAAATCTTGCTATTGAAAATAAATCGCGTTTCGTAACGGTTGAAAAACGAACGATCATCTTCGTTAGATTAATGGATAATACATTGTGAAGAGAAATATTTGTGAAAATTCGTGGTGATTAAATTGGATTAAAACTTGATTTTGATAAAAGAAAATTTGGAAATCGAACAAATTTGTAATCAGACAAAATGGAATTAAAAAGCAATTTATGGAGCCTTTTGGTGATTTTAAGCATATTTCAAGGTGATTACAATTTAAATGAAATTTATAGAAAAAAATTGAAACCGAAAAAATAAAAATTAAAAACAATAAAACAATCTCTGAAAGAGAGTTTATTAAACTGGATACTATTGGCAAAAAGTATAGAAAAATTATATTAATACATTAAAACAAAATTAATACTAAATTTCAATACATTGGAATATTGTGACAATTATAAACTTCTATATAACTTTACAGAAATTGACAAACTCTAAGTTAAAAAAAAATATTTTTTAAAACAGAAAAAGAACTAAATACCAAATAATATTAATACATATAAACAAATAGTATTAAAAAAATAATAATTAATAATCACTGTGAATTGCGGCATAAAAATTGCAATTATTGAATACTATAACCATGTTTAGTTCAAAAAATTCTTGTGACATTCTTGGGATAAGGAAAATTATATTGGGCTGTGGATTAATCCTTAAAAAAATAAAACAAACCAAATAATTTTTTTGTAATAAACAAGCAAGTTAAAATTTTTTTAACGATGTATATTTTATTTTCTGTGTATAAATCCAACCAATATATAGTCCACTGTGATGTTTAGATATGTCATTAATTTAATTATCTCACAGCAATAATGGTTTTTTGATTGATAATACTATTGTAGGAATATTATTATTTTAGAATTAAAAATTTTTAAAATTATTATTTTTTATTAAAAAAATATATATTTAAACTATTACAAATACTTAAAAAATTAAATACTTCTACAAACTTTAAGTTTTCAATTGACCTGTGTCACAATACTATTAACCCATTTTCATTCAATAATATGCCATAAAACCTCCTGCTTGTAAAATAAAATAATAAAAATTGAAATTTTATAATCATCGATAAAAAAAAACCCAAAAAAAAATTCTTTTTTCGTTTTTTTAACAACCCAACGTTTTTTAGCGAGTTTATTTTGCAGATATTAAGAAATGATAAAGTTCCTATTTGAGCAAGTCAGTCATGTTCATTAAACAAGTGATCAATTACCCCAATGAATATGTCTTTTGACCGAAATTATTATCTAATTAAACAAATAATCTGAAATTGTTTTTCCCCCCGTATTAAAACCAAAAAGTACAAAAAAACTCCTCGATATTACCTAGCACAAAGTCCGTAATGAAAGTCTATTGTCATATAGGGTGTTGAGGTGAAGAACATAGTGAATCATATTAAAACGCAACTAATATTAATGAATGAAATTTATGATGTCCAAATAGGTAAAACTAAATTATTAAATTAATGTAAAAATTTTTTATTAAATAAATTAAAATAACCCAAATTAAAATAAATAAATATTTTTGTTAATAAAAACAAAAATAATTTTTATTATAATTTATCATGATTTCACATAACATAATTTAATTTGCTGCCGAATGGAATTGTATTTAAACCAGAATTATTTTAAATTACATTTAACAAACTATATTGAATAATATCCTATTATAAAGGGTTGTCCAATAAGAAGCTTTATAAAATATAAAATATAAATAATTATAAAATAAATTAAATTAAATACATTAAAATTCAAAAATAATGTCATTTTAATTTAACAAATTGATAATTATATTAATTAATTAATAAAGTATTAATCCAAATTTTAATAAACAGACTTTAATTGAATTTAAATATAATAAAATGAATTTCCTTAATTTATTTTTAATTAAAATAATTAAATGTTTGGAACTAAAACTAATTAATATAATGGCTTATTTATAAACGCAGAATACTGCATTCTTATAGTCATAAGCGTAGTAAGGCCTCTGGAGGGAGGGCTTAGCCCCCTCCAGAAAAAATTAGCCCCCCCCTAGAATGTGAAAACCTATATATGATTTTCCATTATATATTGTTACTGTAGCATAGATAGGGAGCTATAGCCCCCTTGGTTAAAAATGTCTAGATACGGCAATGCTTATAGTTTCTAGAAAGGGGCTTGTAAACGACAATTGAAACCCCTTAGAGAGTGCTTTACAAATCAGGTTCAAAACGTTAGCGACGGTATGTGAGAAGATAGAAATTATAAAGAAAATTTTTTAAAAGTCGGGTTTTCTCGGTTATAGACCGGGAATTGTTTTTCCAAGCCCGGTTGGAGCGTCGTTTTTTTTAAATAAATAAACGGTGGAACGCGGTTTTCGGAAATAGTAGAAGAATAGAACTTTAGGAAAAATATAGATTTAAAAAAACTGATTCATATAATTTATTAAAGTTGGACACAATAATTTTTATTCAAATGTACGTTGCACCTATTTGGAAGTGGGTTCATTGTATTTTATTAAAAAACAAGTAAGGAAAGTCTAAAGTCGAATTACTTGGGTTGTGGTATCTTTAAACTTCTTAACATCGTTTTCTAAATTGTGAGTTAGTGTGAGTCTACAAATAATTACGACTCTATATGGACTTTTGCACGGTACGTAGAGAGCCAGAATTGAAATATGGGGGTCGCTTATATGGGGGCTATATACATTATGAACTTGATATGGACCAATTTTTTGTGATTGGGTTTCGATTTATCTGAGGGCTATATATAACTATAGACCGTTATGGACATAGTTAGGCATGGTTGTTAACGGCCTATACTAGCACAATTGTAGTCAAAATTTCAACTGACATTGAATGAAATTTGCTCCTCCAGTTGGCTGCAAACAAATATCGGGATCCGGTATGGGGCTATATATGTATATGGACTGATATCGAACACTTTTGCATGGTTTGTTAAATATCATATACTACCACCACGTACCAAATTTCAACCAGATCGGATGACTTTTGCTTCTCCAATAGGCACCGGAGGTCAAATCTGGGGATCGGTTTATATGGGGGCTATATATAATTATGGACTGATATGAACCAATTCCTGCATTGTTGTTGGATACCATATACTAACATCAGGTACCAAATTTCAACCGAATCGCGAAGAATTTTGATCTTCCAAGGGCCTTCCGGAGGACAAATCTGGGGATGCGGTTTTATATGGGGGCTATAATATAATTATGGACCGATTTCGACCTATTTTGTGCATGCTGTTTGAGGCCATATTATTAACAACAGTTACCAAATTCAATGAATGCAGATGGAAATATTTGGCCTTCCAGGAGCTCCGGAGGTCAAATCTGGTGATCGGTTTGTATGGGGGCTATATATAATTATGGACCGATGTGGACCAATTTTTGCATGGCCATTAGATACCATATACTAACATCATGCACCAAATTTCAGCCAGATCGGATGAAATTTGCCTCTCTTAGAGACTCCGGAGGTCAAATCGGGGGATCGGTTAATATGATGGGGGGCTATATATAATTATGGACCGATGTGGACCAACTTTTGCATGGTTGTGAGAGACCATATACAAACACCATGTACCAAATTTCAGCCGGATCGGATGAAATTTTCTTCTCTTGGAGGCCGAAAGCCAAATCGGGCATCGGTTATATGGGGGCTATATATAATATAGGACGCGATGTGGCCAAATTTTTGCATGGTTGTTAAAGACATATACTAACACTTGTACCAAATTTCAGCCGGATCGGATGAAATTTGCTTTCTCTAGAGGGTCTGCAAGCCAAATTTTGGAGGGTCGTTTATATGGGGGCTATACGTAAAAGTGGACCGATTATAGCCATTTGCAATACTATCCGACTACATCAATAACAACTACTTGTGCCAAGTTTCAAGTCGATAGCTTGTTTCGTTCGGAAGTTAGCGTGATTTCAACAGACGGACGACGGACGGACATGCTCAGATCGACTCAGAATTTCACCACGACCCAGAATATATATACTTTATGGGGTGTTAGAGCAATATTCCGATGTGTTACAAACGGAATGACAAAGTTAATATACCCCCATCCTATGGTGGAGGGTATAAAAATATGGGAAACATTTAAATCTGAAGCAATTTTAAGGAAACTTTATTGTTTATGATTTATCGCTCGATATATACGTATTAGAAGTTGAGGAAAATTAGAGTCATTCCTACAACTTTTCGATTAAGCAGTGGGCGAATTTACAAGGAAAATGTTGGTATTTTGACCATTTTTGTCGAAATCAGAAAAACATATATATGGGAGATATATCTATATCTGAACCGATTTCAACCAAATTTGGCACGCATAGCTACAATGCTAATTCCTACCTCCTGTGCAAAAGTTCAATTAAATCGGAGTAAAAGATTGGCCACTGTGGTCATATGACTGTAAAATCGGTCCGGCGAACGATATATATGGGAGCTATATCTAAATCTGAACCGATTTCAATAAAATTTGGCACACTTGACTATAGTACTAATTGTTCTTCTTGTGCAAAATTTTAAGCAAATTATGGTAAAACTCTGGCTTCTGGGCCCATATAAGTCCATATCGGGCGAAATATATATATGGGAGCTATATTCACAATGTAAATATAAACACCGAAGCCGGTTGTTTTGGCCTTGAAAAAGCTGGTTCTATCGGTTCCCCGAAAATGGGATTTTCACGAAAACCAACAATCGGTGTAAGAAGACACCGGTTTTGATCACCCTAGGAATGCCTCTTAATTGAGATATGAGATATTTGAGATGGGGGAAATATAATATGCATAATATAAAGATAATCCAACACTCAATCAAGATCATCATATACAGAAAACAAAAATAAAATAAAAATTGTATTATAAATTTAATTTTTTAATTAACATAAAACACAATCACAAAAATTATTATTTTAATTGGTGTTGTTGACTATTCATACTGTTTTGGATGATGTTGAGTATTATTTGTGTGATTGAAACTATGAAAATTAGTTGGGCCAATTAATTTGGTAATTGAAACCAAAAAATTTTTAGTTATTTTTAAATGGGCTTTCAAGGTCTCCCAATATGCAAATAAAAGAATTTATTTAATATTTGCATCCGACGTTTCGTTGGTGATTTCCACATATTTGTTTCTGTGTATTCAAAATTTACTATTTTTCCAATCCGTCCAATAGGTTTCTCACAACATGAAACTGAAAGAAATTATGGCTGCTATTGTTCCACTGTATTTTCTATAATTATTATTTTACGATTTCTAATTTAATTAGTTTTTAAGGTAAACATTTTTTTGTCATTTATCACGCGTTCTTATCGATTATTATGGCAGGTTCATGTGTGTAGGCGTAAAAATAAAATAGACATAGGAAAGCGAGACAATTATTTTTATGTTTTTGGTTTTTTTTAGTTAGAGTCAAATATATTTTTCACCAATAGACATGTCATAAATTTTGAACTTACGGTAAGAATTTCCCTATGGATGATTTCATTCTTTCAAGAAGCCTTTTAAATTTGTCGCATATATGAATGTATTTATGATTAAGATATATTTGTATTCTCTTTGATTTATAATAGCAACGATGTATTTTGTAATCAAATAATTTTTTGCAATATATGGCATATTGAGTAAGATAAAATAAAAGATCTAAAAAAAAAAAAAAAAACTACATTATTTGATGCTGTCAATATAAAGTTCTTCCTAGTATATCATATAATATCTCTAAACAAAAAAAATCCTTCAAATTATTTACATTGCAATACAAATCAAAGACAGAATAAACTCTTCCCTAAATTTGGTAAAAATTACCTGTATTCTTCCGCATAAATATTATTTTTCAAAAATCGGAAACTATTATAATGTTTTTTGATATGAAAATTGACGATAGAACCTATTTGTTATCTAAAGCTTTTTGTACATTTCTAATTTAGGGCCTCCAAAGTCATCATGCTTGGCCAGGATATTTGAGTATTACAAACGTGTAATTTGATGTTGTTTTTTATAATTTCTTTGATTATCTGGAAGGTGATTTATGCAAAGCTCTAAGGTCGTCCAACATCGGCGGTGTATATAATATAGTAAATAAACAAATATATACAAATAAGGATAAATTAGATATAACATTAGATTAATAAGGTTGCAAGTTTCTGTTATTGTTATTTTTTTTTTTATGAAATTTTAATTTAATATTTTTTTGCGGTAGGTAGGGAATGCTTTAATGCTCGGCAGACAGTGCGTCTTACGTTTATACGAGGACCCGGACATCCAGTAAAAAGATCGGTTTTTCTGCACTTAATTTGAGATGGACTCCGATGTGACGTACTCCGATCTCCATTTTACGTCTGAGTCCACACAAAAGCTATCAGGTCAGATCACTTTCCATGGTAACACTTTCCTGTGCGGAGAATGTTAACTTCTCGCAAACAGTTTTGAGAGAATCTGAAGTTATTGTAGTATGTCATTCACCACATGTGATCTCTCCCGCAATAAATTGTCAGTTGTGCTTTCATCCGTTGCCTTCCCATTTATCTTCCTGGTCCAGAGGCTGCCAAAAAAATTTCCTAGAAAACAGTCACTTTTTTTCGAAGAAAAATCGTCATAATCGTCACATTTCCATTTCAAAAATCGTCAAAAAATCTGCAATGTGCAATTATATAACAACCAAAACTAATTTTTGGATAAAAACAAAGTTTTATTCATAGATAATAACAAGAAAAGTGAATATACTACTAATGGCAATATCACGCACAAAGCATAAGGAACTTCTCAGTTTTTGTTGTTAAAAATAACAAAAAAAACATTATTCATGTAATGCTAGTGCTATTCCAAAAATAATCATAAAAAATTATTTGTATTTTTTTAAATCACTATACCTTCAGGCGGCATAAAAAAGGAGGCTTCAAAAAAGGTAGTTTGGATCCCAATCTGTGATCCGGAAGTAGTGGCAACAACTTGGATCGATCTCAAATGATTACATGGGCTGTCAATAAGGAAGAATACTCCCCTTTTTGGATCTCTGCAATTGCTTTAGAAGTTGTGCCCTGGAAGTTAATTGCATTGAAGAAATTTAAAAAGCGAAAAAAAAAAAATTTTTTTTTTAAACGGCAAATTTCACTTTTTTTTCATCGCATATTTTTTATTACAGCAATTATTTGTCATATTATCGTAATTTTTACATTTAAAAACTTTCTTCGGGCTCCGACAGGGCTTGAACGGCTGGGGTTTGCTGGGCACATAACCAGAACGCCTTAAGGCAGACTCAGCACAGACGGCCATTGGAACATGAAACGCGTCTCGAAAGGGGTCAATTCAAATTTTGGTGATATGATCGAATACGAAACACCAAGGAATAACATTTTTTAAGTGTGCTTCTCGAGATGTTCTTTATTTGTATGAACAGGCAAAAATAAGAAACGCAGTTTCAAATCCTCCACAGCGGCAGATTTTTTTTTTATCCAAAATATTTTTCTAAAAAATTATTTTTTTGATGTCATGGGCATGCGTTTTTATTTTTTAATTTTCGGTCATATATTGTTCGTATATAATATAATTTTAGTCCATTACAAAATCAACAAAAAGAATTAAAAATTCATTCCGATAAATTTGCAAAAACGGTTCTCAAGAGAACTTCCATGGAATCGACAAAGGTCAAAACGGCACAGGGTTCAAATCCCAGCTGGGATGAAATTTATTTTTTATTTTTTATTTTTTTTATTATTAATTTGTTTTAGCTTTTATTTATTTCTTATTTTTTAGTTTTTTTTTATTAGTTTTTCTTTATTGTTTGTAAAATTTAATTGTACACAATTTGCACTTACATAGGGCGCTGAATTGCGTTGCTTTCAAATACTGTGTCACAAAGGACTACATCGAAGTAGAAAAAATCCAGTTGGGGGATCCAAGACGCGCTTGAGAAAAATGTTTGTGGGCACTTGTCCAAAAGGACTGCATCGGAAGTGGAAAATTATGGGGATCCCAAGATGCGCTTTAGAAGAAATGTTTGTGGACTTGGTTCCAAAAGACTGCATCGAAGTTGAAAAACTCGATGGGGATTTGGATGGGGCCTTTAAAAGAAAGTTTTGTGGATAATTCCAATTTTTTTTTCGCTGGGTTATAGTTATTAATTCAGTAAGATTTTTATTTAAATAAAGAAAAATGATCTTAATATTTACGTATATGTGTGCACGATTTTCCAAAAATTTTTAGCGCATAAAAGTTAAGAGTACAAAAAATTTTCTATTGAAATAAAAATGTGGGAAAAAGTTGTTCTTATAGAAATATAATTTTATAAAATTATTCTATAGGACATAAAGCATGTGCAAAACAAATTGCTAACTATATTGTATAAAAATATTGACAAGGTTTTACTATAAAATAAAATTTTTGACAACATTTTTCTGACATAGACATGAATTTTGACAAATTATTTCTATGAGAAAATAACAATTTTAACAAAAATCGTTCTACAGGCAATAAGATTTGACGAACTTTCTTAGAAATAAAAACTGTGTGCAAAAATTTTCTAAGAATAAAATTTTGCCAGAAACTTTATCCATAAAAAAAAAACGTTTGCAAGAAATTTTACGTATAGAAAAATTCTGTAACAAAAATGAAAATGTGCGAAGATTTTGAAAATTGTTATGTCAGACAATAAAATTTAGAAAAAGATTTTCTTATATAAATAACAATCTTTTGACAACATTTTTATAGAATAAATTTCTGGGACAAAATTTTACCATATAATACAAATTTTGACCAAAAATATCTATAAAATAACAATTTTTCACGACCCTTTTTTCTGTAGAAATACAAATTTTAACAAAATGTTTCTAATAAATTCAATATAAAGCATTATTTTGATAATACAATAAATTTTTAGGTATTATACTAACCACAAGAAGTTAAAAGAAAAGATAAGTTTAGTGTGGTTGTAGTAGTACGAGTATTGTGTTAGTTATACACGCTTGCAAATGTAAAATATTTGAAGTTGTTCAATTTTTTTATATTTTGGTGATTAAATTTTTGGCGCAAAGTGGCAAAATCAGGCTCAAAACTTGAATTATTACTATCTGACAAAATGCTTTTCTTTTTTGGCTGGGTTCTAGACCGTGTAAACGAACTGCTTCGCAGGTCAAGAATTTTTTGAACGGAGCTAATATCGTCATTTTTTGGGAAAAAATCGGAAATCGCATTTTGCTTAATTTTTTGCGTAAAAAATCGTCCAAGGCGACGGACGGACAAAGAGAAGACAGACGATACGAGAGCAGAAGCGAACGGAACGAAAAATGGGAGGAGGAGGAAGCGAGACAGAAGAGAATGGTGTTGAGGAGGGGAGTAGGTAGAGAGGGAAGAGGGAGACGAGTAGGGCGCGGATAATAGCGAGCAAAATTGGGCAGCCCTGCTCTGGGTCCGCGAGGTTGTAAATTGTTGGGGTGGATCCAAGCTTGTCAGCGCCAATGTGGTCGCGCTCGAATCGCGTGGTAAGGTATAGTAGACGTATTGGGAATTTTCCAGAGGCTAACGATCTTGTGATTAGCGTGCATATCAATAATCTTTGTGGTTCTTATGTGCGTTGCCGGAGGAACTTGATTGCGTACAAAACGTTTCATAACGTTCGGGCACATTTGCATTTTCAAGCTTTATCCGGCCGTTCTGCCCACCGATTATATCTAAGGCATGTAATGCTCAGCATGCAACGCGTGGGAACCACTTTCTTTCGTAAATACAGGCTGCTGCATCTTCCCCATAGCGGGTACACATACTTTCAAAAAAGTCGTCTATGTCCAGGAAGTACTGTGTTTATATAGTAGCGTCATCTCACCCATGTTTTTCTCAGCCATA
>PGFW01012139.1:9162-19378 GCA_003123925.1 Haematobia irritans | reverse complement strand
GGCCTATTGTTCTAAACTAACCTACTGTACCCGATTTACTTAAAAGTTTCAGTGGAGAGGAGACAGACTACAACCCCTTGCTTTCCTTTTTTTATCAATTATTTTCAAATTGTATAGGATATGGAGTTTTTGGAGAGAAATTGTTTTTCATCACTAAAATAATTGATTCAATTAATTTTTAATAAAAATTTCTACAATCAAAGAAATTATAGTACTAATAAAACAACGCTAATTAAACAATTAATTGATCGAAGTTTAAATAAGAAATTATTTAACTCCAGTTTTTAAATAGAAGGTTCTCAAAATTCATTTCAAATTGAAAAATGTCAGGAACAATTCAATTTAAACTTTAAAAACACCCACGATTTTCTACACAGGGCTTTTTCACTACCCAGGAAAAAAACGTCGCCAAGAAAGCAGTGAAGATGTTCTTTTTGGATCCGGAAGTAGTGCAAAATTGCCGCAGAAGCGTTGAATTTAACGTGGGCTTGTCATAGGACAGATGTCCACCATTTCAACAGCGGTTGCACTGAATTTGCATCGCTCCTTAAGGTGTAATCCAAATTCAGTCTTTAGGATGTGGATTCAAAAATGTTGTGATTTTTTGCAAAATAAATAATTTCTATATTTTTTAATGCATTCTAACGCTTGTCTGAAACGTTTGACCTCAAATATTTTCGCAATTCTTCTGGAATGGATTTTGCATTTTTTCAACTAAATTTAAATAATTTTTATCATTTTATTAATTATTACTATGTTTTTATCCTGTTTGAAACAAAAAAAGTTAAAATTAGCAATTAAAAATATGAGAAAAAGCGAACAAATTGAATCAAAAGACCTTCATGTGTAGTAAAAAAAAGAACATCTTTTGGAGGACATTTGTGGTAGAGCTTTTTAAGTTGTGCCTTTAGAACAACTTCTATTTTTTTTGCTGGGTAGTTTACCCTTATCATAATAAAGAATCGAAATTAATACTTACACTTTCTGGAAAGTCAAGCTTAAATTTTAAATCACAAATGGCACACGGAATCATTGTACGCAACTTGAAAAATATTGTCTGCAACAGTCTATATTCAAAAGTAAATATTAAATTATTTGCCAAATGAAAACAGTTTGTTGTTAAAGTTTTTACCCTACGTACCTTTGAAAATGTTTTGGGAATCCACTAACACTTTGGCCACCATCTGCTTTTGCTCTCCATACTTGGGTAAACATTTGTAAATTCTTCACTGCATCCATGTCCATCATTCCCGGTACCTTTTCTGTACTCACAACATGAAAACCTTCCGGTGTGTATAAGAGACAGTTGTTGTTCCATTAATAATGAAATAATTTCTAAATCTTCTATATCGTCAACTTCTAGAACACAGGTATCTTTATTGCCACAATTCAAATCTATTTCGGCCCCCTCTTCATCGGAATCATCTGTATCGGAACTTTTGTCTAACATATCATGATCCAGCGGTCTTAACTGATATATATCTTGATATCTTTCGAACGTTTCTTGTAATTTTTTTTGCAATTCGTTTAATTTCTGTTTGTCGGTCCATGAATTGCCAGCAACTATTTTAGGAACTTGGGGCACTGGTAAGGCTGTAATGAATAAAGCCGTACCCGTAGCCACCAATGCCAACATACGTTCACCAATCGAAACTTGGACCCTTAGACCAAATATTGCATTCATACCCTTTGCTTTTAGTTTATTTATCAGTACACGATGAAGTTCGTATTCCAAAAAAGGCAAACCATCTGAAATTTCTTTAGCATTCAATTCGGAGCGTAAATCTTTTTTTGCTCTTACAACTTGGGCTTGTAGAAAACAACCACGACCTATGAGTTGGATTCGAAACGACAGATATAAATCAATAGATACGGAAAACTATTACAACTAACCTGTGACTTGAACACAATCAGGTACTTCAAGCGTAGCTAATAATACATCCGGAACTCGACCTTTTCCACATATTGCACATTTACGCATTTTCACACTGAAAGGTATGGAATTTGCATTATAGGGAACGTGACATATTGTACATGATGTTTTAGGCATTATCATAAGAGAGGAAAGTCCATATTTTTTCCCCACCGAACCATTTGACACACCGCCAGCATCCTTGAAGGATGATTCATTATTACCGGCAGTTTTCTCCTCAAGTGAGACCGACATCACATTTCCAGCCGTATTCTTTGCAATATTAAAAATATCACTTTGAGATACCGAGCGGTTATAGCCCATATTAATAATGGCGGCCGTGCCAGTTGCGGAAAGGACGCAAACGTCGTCTCTGAAAAACAATTTATTCAACTATTTATTAATTAGGAAATTATGATTTAATTTTTGATATTTTTTGTTTTCTTTCAATAATACGTACGATATGGTTGTTGATTCTGAATAGCCTAGAACCACATTGCAGCCCATTGAACGTGCATGTGATCGTATTTCCATACGTAATTCTGTCCACCATGAATCTCGGATTTCTGGTTCGTCTGGATTTGGTACTCGTTCCAATAATTTCACTGATCTCGCCGCTACTGTAGCTCCAATATGAAGAATTAATCCAGCCGGATATTTGGTCATAGTTAAGAAAGGGTATTCTAACATATCCAAACCATCAGATGTTGCATTTTTACCAACTACTGTTGTTTGTCCCATCCTCATCATTGCCGTAGCTGCCATTAAACGGTCACTTGTCACACAAAATGAATTTCCTAAACAAAAGAGCAAAACTGTGAATGAGTTTCATTCCATCTTAGCATACAAAACATAGGCTGCTATTGTATCTAATGTCCGGTCTAATGTCTGTACAACAAAGAGAATATATATAAAAATAGATCAAGCATACGAGATTCCACACATTTATTCTTCTTCATTTGGAGGATATACATAGGTAAGCAGACAAAAATCAAAAAGTTTCATCCATGCGGGAATGAATACTCACAAGCATTTATAAAAGTTTTAAAAATCATAAACTTCAAATTTCTAACGTTTGCGTTTTTGTGAGATATTAAAAAAGTTCTAACTTTTGGAGATGTTATTAAAGTGTTGGAATGGAATAGGTTGTAGGAAAAAATTGAGAGAATAACACCATAAACTATATCTTCATTTTCATTTCAAATTTGTATTAGAATTTTTGTAGTTCCGTTATTTCTTTAAAAAAACTCATGATTCACGATCCCAACTGCGAAACAACTGGTGAAATATTCAAATTGATTCCCGCGTATCTTGTACCGGATTAACTAAGTAAGTCGCATCCTTGGTTGCCACTCGTGCCAAAAATAATTTACCAAAATGTTAAGAAAATTTTACCAAATTTAAAAAAATACTTTTTTGAAGTTTTTTATCAAAATTTTTGTAGTTAGTATGAAAAAATGTTTTTTCTTCGAAAGAAATTATTATTCTATTTTAGTTATTTCAGTTACAAATTCTACGAAAAGGGAGAACTTACTCTCAATGGTCTTTGAAAGTAGGACCTAACACGAAAATTAAAGCTTTTAAATATATTGAATTTATAGAAAATTTTGTTAAAATGTTATTTCTTTAGAAATTTTTATTTCTTTAGATGATTTTTTTTCAAAATGTTATTTCTTTAGAATTTTTTATTTCGTTAGATTTTTTCAAAATTTTATTTCTTTAGAAAATTTTGTCAAAATTGTATTTCTTTAGAAAATGTTGCCATAATTTTATTTCGTTTTGTTTGTTATTGTTGGTTTATTCTTCAATCATTATTGTTGTTTTGATTCCAGCTTAAAACAATGCATTGACTAAACTACAAGTGTAAAGAGACAGCTTAGGTTCTTTAGGAAATTTTGTTAAAGTTTT
Organism: Haematobia irritans; assembly: GCA_003123925.1. Classification (NCBI taxonomy): domain Eukaryota; kingdom Metazoa; phylum Arthropoda; class Insecta; order Diptera; family Muscidae; genus Haematobia; species Haematobia irritans. Next base: position 15,558 of record PGFW01012139.1, on the reverse strand, counting down.
ATTTCTTTAAAAAAGTTTGTCAAAAATTTATTTCTTTAGAAAAGTTTGTCAAAATTTTACTTCTTTAAGAAATTTTGTCAAAATTCTATTTCTTTAGAAAATTTTGTAAAAATTGTATTTCTTTTAGAAATTTTTGTCAAAATTGAATTTCTAATAAATAAAATTATGACAAAATTTTGTCAACATTTTATTTCTTTAGAAAATTTTGTCAAAATTATATTTCTTTAGAAAATCTTGTCAAAATTTTTTTTTTTTTTGAAAATTTTGTAAAAATTTTATTTCTTTAGGCAATCTTGTCAAAATTTTATTTTTTTTTAAGAAATTTTGTCAAAATTTTATTTGTTTAGAAAATATTGTCAATATTTTATTTTGTCAAAATTTTATTTTTTTAGATTTTTTTTTAGAAAATTTTGTCAAAATTTTATTTGTTTAGAAAATTTTGTCAACATTTTTATTCCTAAAGAAAATATGTATGTATGGGTAGTATCTCTTAGTTGAGGAGGAATATTTTGCAAAATCTACCAAAACATCAAGAATTCTACCAATCTACCAAACAGTGGAAAATGTACCATTTTTGGTTGAATTCTACCAACTGTGGAAACCGTGGTCGCATCACCAATCAGCGCATGTCGTCTCAGAGTTGTGTATTATATGTTAATATTTTTCTGTTAAAGTATGTAAATCTCGGGTTGGCTGAGAAACCCCGCACCATTCAGTTTGCCGAAAGCAAATATAAAGCCGGTCAATATCTGTGAGTTGTAACCGTCGTTAGCATTTTAAAATCAAACCAGTTCAGACCTTAGAAATTATTAGAATGGCTGGTAAGTTGCATGTTGTGATGGGGCCTATGCTCCATATATCCATAGGATATCATATACATACGATATATATGTATAAGAACATAGCATAGACTGGCGGACTTTGACATTATAACTTAAGTAGGTTCGTGAATGTAATTAGGTAATATTCATTAATTCAGTTCAAACGGGTCTATCTAGACACACGGTGATCTAGGCACACTTTTTCATAACGTTGGAACTAGTGCTTTATTTAGCCAGGATCGGCTATATTTTTACTGGGTCATTTATGGTTCAGATCCACACAAGGTTTCTGAAGATTACTGAGGTCGTGGACTCACGACCACGTGGATACGTGTTGCGCTAAGATTGATCGAGATGAGATTTGACTCTCAACCGATGCGTGCAGTACGACTTGCTTGCGTCATATACTACAGTCATAGAACGACAAGGAGGTTTTAGTGCTGGCAGAACACATTAATGTTTTCACATGTGGTACGTTGTGCATGCTACGAGACTCTACACAATTTTAAATATTCTAGATTTGTATCAATTTTGAAGAGTTTAAATCTTAGTTTACATTTTTAATATTTCTCATTTTTTAATTTTCTCATTTATATTTCTCCGTAAGATCTGAGCCGCTCCATCTTTCGCATTTATTTACATTTTTTATTAATGCAACAATTAAGGGACCTAAATGCATTTATTTATAATTTGGAATTTCTATTACATCAATGAATCGAAGGGTTTACAGTCTTTAGGCTTTTTAAACCAGATTTTTTTATTCACAACCTCTTGAAATCTATAGTATAACATATCTGATCAGAATATTAGATATTATCTACCATAATTTGTTTCTGTATAATACAAATTATTCCCTTCGGTTAGTAAAAAAACGTTCTAGATAAAGATAAAAAGCAATCCTAGTAAAATAGATTTTTGTATGAATTTTGATATATTATTAAAAAAACGAAAAAACAACAAAAACGAACAAAGACCACAAATACGGTTTACTTCCTGGATCAATGAGCCCTTGAGGAGAGCCAAGTTTGCAATAAGTCGACCCATGATATAGACACAAAAAGTACACAAAAATATAACATGAAATAGTTGTGGTAAGAGATTTATAATTTATTTGGAAAAAACAGCAAAATATATGGAATATACGGAGTCACATCAGCACATTGAATCTATGTCTATGTACTTTACTTACTTTTACGTTGTACAACTTTCGTGAAGATCAGATCAACGATGTACGAGGAAAGCATGGCGGGAATATTAGAACACACAATAACAAAAATAATGGTAATAATTATGTGGAGTAGAGATTTTAAAAGTTGACATTGTATCTGTGCATTGTGTTCTTAAGATAAGAATCCAGACACGGACGAAACAAAACAAAAAAAAAATATTGTACAGCCAATATATCCTACACCCTACATGGAGAAATAATTTTTCTTCCGGCATTAAAACTATGGTAGGTATATACATATATTTGAGACTTGTTTGGCTATAGTATAGTAGAAGTAATTGAAAATATTTTGTTTTTTTTTCTACCTACCTTTGGGTGTTACACTTAAATCCGAATCGGAAGAACGTCTACACATTTCTCCCACTTCTTTTGGTATAATGGTTGTAGCGGTGGTAGCTGATGATAAACTATCCGATTGTGATTGGGCTGGAGTAGCTGTTGTAACACCGGCTCGGGTAGGACTTGGAGTATGTTTTGATAAGAGACGGGACCTACAGTGGCTGTAGATGTAGCTGCAGTTGATTTTATGGAAGCATCTTCCTCAGCTTGCATAGCTGTGCCCGGCGATATGTGACCCCCTTTAGTGTGTGGACTTCCATTATTCGAAAATCCACTGGCACCAGTGATTTCGCTTAAAGATCTGTGCTGACGATGATTTTGGGTGTTTGTGAATCCAGCATTAGCAATGAATGGGACAACAAGCAATGAATTTTTTGCATTACTATTAGTACTACAACGATTTGTATTAGGGATGACATCTAGGTTTGCATTAGAAATAGGAGTTGTACAACATGTATGTTTGCTTACATATCCAGATGGATATAAATTTCTAACCCCACTACGAAAACGATTACCCATCTCATTTTCTTGTCCAATTTCAAAAGATTCGGAGGGGGTGGGTGTTGAGGGACACACCATTAGTTGAGGATTTGAGAACATAGTAGTAACTAATGTAATGGAAGCTGGTCGATTACATTGACGATCGGATTTATTTTTAACACTAGCAGTTAGTTCATTTAATGAAGCATTTACATTGCATGCAGATTGTGAGTGCGTAATGGGATTATAGCGAATGTTATCTAAATCCGTTTGTGAAACTGACAAACGTATGGGGTAGGCTTCGTCGATACGTTGAACATTTATGGAGGTAGTAGGAGTTAAATGGTATTCACATTTAATCTGAAATGGAACATTTGACCGTGGTGACACATAATCAACAATCAACACAAAGATTTGAAAGATACCTCATTATTCGATGGCTCACTCAAAATATAGTTACTATCGCCTTTTGGCATATTGCTATCGATTTTGGACAAACTGTTCGCTTTACAAGTTCTATCTTCTATAGAGCATAAAGCAATTAGGGCTGATTCTGATTCAATAGTAAATGCATTTTTGTTTTCATGTTGATTACTTTTGATTGACCCTAATGATTTCTTCATGGCCGAATCATCACTAACCGAACGCACAATAGGATGCATAGTTCGTTGAAGTCCTCTGTGGTAAATATTATCATTATTTTCCCCTTCAGTAATATCATAATTTCTGGGCTTTCGTACATCCAACATAGAATTAGATTCAGAATAGTTTTTTTGATGTTTTCCTGGGAAATATATACCCGCACCACTTAACGAGCGTGAACCACTAGAAGAGGAATTCTCATCGATTTTCCGCATCAATGTGGTACACTTGTCATTGAAAATATTTCGTGATGAATTGGTTAGATTACGCATTTTGTATGTGAACTTTTTCAAAGGTCTGTCACCACGACCCTCCTCTTGCTTTATTAGATCTAGCATAATGTTAGAACCTAATTCGGACTCCGAATCTGTGACATCATCAATGCCCAGCGTATAATTTTCAAAATTTAATTTATTTAAAGATGGCGTGGAGCAAGATTGAGGTGGGCGTGTATTGAAATTCCCACCACTTAGAAATTCTAAGTACTTGCGTGTTCGTCTACAAGGGTTTAACATGAGGTTACAATAGCAAGTTATTACAACAAAACACATAGGTAGATTAAATGAAGCGCGTTGAAGCAAGAAAAGTGTATAATACAATTTGGCGATGATACAAGGATCGAAAAGACAAATTGACAAGAAAAAACATTATTTAGAATTTGTTTGGGTTGGATTTAGCTTATTTCATAAATATATTTTTTACAGTCTAAAAGGATTTAGTACAAAACAAATTATAATTCAAAGCAATCAACTCTTGAGCTTTCGAGATAGAAATATACGTGTACAATCCGCCGCTTCAGAGCCTTAATCGCAAATGCTATACTATCAATATATTTGCTCAACCCATAGTGTTAACATTTTATTATACAAGAATTGAAACATCTCCGATATAATAAATTGATTTTAATCCTCAATTAACATAAAAATGAAAAATGGCAATACTCACTCCTCAATAAGAGCGCTGTCCGCAGTATTAGGCTGGTTAGTAGTATCTTTAATAAGTGTTACAGCTGTTCCTATTCCTCGGGCTACTACGCCCACGTCCCCTTCCAAATCAAAACATTGAGTATATGCGATAACTGCATTGGCACCCATATTTATGGCCTTTAGACCCATTTTTCGCTGAACCTTTTAATTGAAAAAAGAAAATGTTAGTAGTAACCAATGCCGAGAGTACTCTTCGCAGTACAACTTTGTGCTTAGAACTTACTGATATCAAGCTAGTATTAATTTCTGATTTATGAGTACCGATCGATTTTTCTGTCTAAATAATTATATTGGAATATCCCATTTTCCTTACTTACCTGGCCGGATAATTTAAGAAATACTAATTGTCGGGCTTCATTGGAAGCTCTTGGTGTACGTATTTTATCAATCCATTGATATTCAGGGTCATCATTTACCACTAATTCCTCTACAAAACCGTGTATTATTTGAGCACGATATCCATTTGGAATACAGGGAGCTGAATAAGAAAAATATACCTACTATAAAAATACATATGAACTAATAACCGTACTTACAATGAAAAAAAGGTATCCCACAGGAACTTTGTCTAAACTTATTGACATCGGAAAACAAATCTACTTTAACAATGACATGGACTTCTCCCCTAATTCCATGCATAGTATCAAAAACAGGTATCCAACCAGAAATTTGGCCAGATGTTTCCAAGCACAATGGATTTAAACCTATATTGACTTTACCAATAGCATCATTGGCTGAGTATGTGTCGTAGTCCATAAGACGGATTTGTAGTATCTCATCTTGCAGTTCAGCATCATCGAGTTCGAATCGAAACCTATTGTGTTTATAGAGTAAATAACAATGACATATATTAACATATTATAATCGATCACTTTGGACAAGAAAGATGAGGGTTTTGATAAATTAAGGTGCGTTCACATCGTTAGTTTCCATAGCCCTTACAAAAGATCCCGCGGTTTGTTTACTTATTTCTTAGAGTAGTTTTTGAAAGAAAGTACGTTTCATAAAGTGGTGTTATTTATATATCTATAACAGTCAATTTGGATTTGGCTTTTTATATTTGTTTCAATTTAGCTTGTATTTTCAGAGAACTTTTGTAATTTTTTGTCACGGTTAGCGGTAAGTAGCATAGAAATACATAATTCAAACGCAATTTAATAATTAAACTTTCCTTATTTCCACTAGAACCCATCATTATCAGTGAAGGAATAAATGGAAACTTCGAATAAAAGTGTTAAATGGCTGTTTGAGGACGAAGATATTGGGAAATACACTTCAGCTTTTTGGACTTCCCTGACGAATGCCACTTCCATTCAGTGTGCGTCATTACAAAAGTAGGTACAACTCCCTCTAAGTTAAACGAGAAAATTAACACAACACTCAAACTCAAGACAAGATGAACTCAACTAATATTATCCGAATTTTTACTTATGTTATATTTTATTTATTGTAAAATAATTTAAAATAATCTGAATCAAAATAAAAGGAATCAAAAATAATAAAACAAAATATTTTATTATCCACAAAGAGCTCACCATAAACTAATCAGTTAAGAGCTAACTTATAGTACTAGTGAGTTAGCTCTTAACTAATCAGTTAAGAGCTAACTCATAGTATGAGCTAACTTTTGGCTAGCTGAAGCTTATGCAGGTTTGAGTGAGGACTGACTCGTTCCAATGACAACACGTGTTAAAACTGAATAGGATTTTACATGGGAAATGAGTTAGGATTTGAGTCACCTGTGACTCAGTTATGACTAACAATTTATTAACTTAAAGTCACCTCAATTTCCTACAGGGTTAATGTTAGAAATAAGAGAATTGTTTTGAGTAGTATTTAAAATTACTACTTTAAGTAACTGTATAAGGCCTTTGTAAGTCTTAAGTACATATGAAAATAA
>PGFW01012113.1:6201-21612 GCA_003123925.1 Haematobia irritans | reverse complement strand
GGGTTGCGGTTTCTTAGGGTTTTGGTTTCCCATTTTTCGTGAAAAAAAAAAAAAGTTCCCCAATTTTTGGGGGCAAAAACTTTTTTTCCGAAGCCATTTTTTTCGGGGCCGAAAAAAATTTTTTTTAAAAAAAAAAGGCCCGGAAAAAACAAATTTTCTTTCGGGAAAAAAATTGTTTGGTTTTGTTTCTTTCCCAAAAAAAAAAAAAAAGCTGGGAAATTTAGGTTTTTGCTTGGCTTAATTTCTGTTGAAAAAAGACTTTTAGGGTGGAACTTGAGCGTTTAAAAAAGGCCCCCACAAAAAAAAAAAAAAAAAAAACAATTTTTAACGGGGGGGTTCCTTAAAAAAAAAGGGCGTTCTTTTCAAAATTCGGGCCATTTGAAAATCTTGGTTTGGCCAACTTTTTTACCGGTTTTTTCCATTTTTTTTCTTGAAGATGAAATTTGTTTTTCGCCCGAAAGTTTTTCCTCCCAAAAAAAAAAAAAAAATGGGCCCAAATAAGGGTAAATTCCGCGAAAAAGGGGCTGTTTTGTGGCATTTTTTTGGTTTGAGCGCCAATTCTTTTGTTTGAAAAACCCAACATTTGTTTTTCCAAAACCAAATGTTCAAATGTTTTCTTTCCATGTTTTGGGCAAAAACCCCCCCCAAAAAAAAAAAAGTTTGTTAGGGCAAGACATCGAAATACGAAACGATTAAGCGGATCGCCCATTTCAAACGCGTAAACGTTTGCGTTCCCAACCCAAGGCCATTCTTTGAAAAAAAAAATGAATTTTACCGGGGTTCCCAAAAAGATGATTCCCCAACCCAGCTTTACAAAACCACCCACCAAAAACCAGTTTTTGCAAATTTTTTCGGGGGATTTTTTTGGCATGGGGGCCAAGTTTTTCTTGGGAACGGGCTTCTGGTTGGCCTTCTTTTCACCTTTCAAAATAAATTTGCCGGGGCCAAAATTTTTGCTTTTATTGACGTTTAAAAGCCCCATTCTTCAAAACCAAGGAAATGAGGCCTTTCATTCGCTGAAAAAAAACAAAAAATTTGGTTCCGATTTAAAAAAACCACAAATTTTCGAACCGAAAACACTGATTTTGTAAATAAAAAAAAAAAAATTTCAATGGATTTTTTGCAAAAAAAAAAAAGCTCTTTTCTTGGCTCGTTTTAGTCAAAGTCTATTCATGATGGGAAATGTTCAAAGCAAAAAAAAAAAAATTATAATGAGCATTCTTTTCTCTTTTGGGGACCCCCACCATGTTCCTTTTGAAAAAATTTTTTCCCAACTGTTGAATTCTTTGTCAAATTTACTTTTACATGCATTTGGAAAAAATCCTTAACCTTTTTCCAAAAAAAGAACTTCCACCCTTATAATATAATATATATACTTATTAATAAATACTATATTTAACTATTTTATAGTATTTTAATATATAGTATAAATATATATATATAATTATCAATATATTAATAAAGTTTATATATATAATATTAATACTATAATTAGTAAAATATATAATATATATAGTATATATTATAAAATAAGTTAAAATAATAATATATTAATTTATATATAGCGTAGTGTATTATATATTATTATAATTGATTATAGTAATATATTAAATATTATATATCATAATTATATAAAGGGGTGAATCTTTTTTGAAGGTTAGGGAATACTATTATAATATATTGAGTTATATAAGTTATAAATATATATATTTAATTAGATATATATAATATATTATTATTAAAATATAGTCAAAAATATAATAACCTATATTCTGGGGGGTTTCGTATTTGGGGTGAAAAAAAAAAGAATTTCTGAAAAAAGTTCGAAAATTTTTCTTAAAAAAAAGGGGGGCATTTTTGGTTTTCCGCCGTTTCCGGGGTTCCGTGTTTTCCCCGGGGTTTTCTTGTTTTTGAAAAAGATCCACGGCTAAACTTTCGAAAAAAAAAACAAAAAAAAAAAAACCAAAAAAAGCTAATCGATCCTTGGGGAAAAAAAAAACTTCTGGTTTCACAAAAAAAAAAACAAAAAAAGTAACGTCTTTCGTTTTAACAGGCTTTTCGATTTGTTTAGGGGGGTTTCGGGGGGAAAAACCCGGGTTATCTTGGGAAAAAAGAATGGGGGGGGGGCCATTTATTTCGGTTTTTTTTTCCAACTTTTAAAACCGTATAAGCCCCCCATTATTGAAAAAAAAAGGGAAAACCCCTCCAGAAATTTGGGTTTTTTGGGCGGAAAAAAAAAAGGGCCCTTAAAAAAAAAGAGAAAAAGGGCAAAATTTTTTTCATCCTTTTTTGATTTTTTTCCCCGGGGGGCTTTGGAAAAAAAAATTTTAAAAATTTTACAAATCCTTTGGTTGGTTTTTGGTTTTTTTAAAAATTTGTTTGGGGGTTTTTCTTAAACCCAAAAAAATCAATTTTTCCAAAAAAAAAAAAAAAATTTTTTGGGTCCAACAAAATTTCGGTTTCGCAATTTTTAAAAAATTTTAAAAAATTTTATTTTTAAAGCCCCCCATTTTATTTAAAAAAAAAAACCGATTCCCCAAAAAAGATTTTTTTTTTTTTTGCTTTTTTTGGGCGGGAAATAGCCTCCCTCAAAAAGACGAAGCAAATTTCATCGCCGATCCGGCGAAATTTGGTTACATTGATGTTGGTATAGACTGGTCTGCTAACAACCGAGCAAAAATTGGTCGCACATCCGGTCGCATAATCCTATATATAGCCCCCAAATTACACCGACCCCCCAGATTTGGCTTGCGCGAGCCCTCAAGAAGAGAAGGCAAATTTCATCCGATCCCGCCTGAAATTTTGTACATGATATTGGTATATGGTCTCTAAAAAAACCATTCAGAAAAATTGGTCCACATCGGTTCATAATTATATATAGGCGCCCAATATAAAACCGTATCCCCACGATTGGCTTGCGAAGTCTCCAAGGAGAAGCAGGAATTTCCATCCCCCCAACTCCTGTTGCAAATTTGGAACATGGTGGTAGTATCATGATCTTTACCGACAGAACCGTTGGCAGAATTGCGTCCATATCGGTCCATAATATATATAGACCCCCATATAAAAACGTTTTCCCAGATTTGACCTCCGAGCCTTCTTTGAGGAGAAGCAAAAATTCATCCCGATCCGGTTCAAAATAGGAACGTGGATGAGTATATCTGGTCGCTAACCAACCCAATAACAAAATTCGGGGTCCAAATCACAACAAAAATTGGTCCATATCGGTTGCGGTAATCATGGTTGGCCATAGTAAGCCACAAAAAAATTCCACGCCAAATCTTTATTTCTAGAGACAATTTTGGTTAAAATTATTATTCGGTTCATTAATAAAAATTTCATCATTGTTCAACAAATTTTATTTCTATATGAAAATTGTTGGACAAAATTTATTTCTATAGATAAATATTGTTCAAATTTTTATTCCGGTTCATAATCAGTTGCCACTCGCAGCCAAAATAATCTAAAGTTTCTTTTTCTATAGACAAATTTTGTAAAATTTATTTCTATAGAAAATTTTGTTTAAAATTTTTTCTGTAGAAATTTTGTCATAAATTGTCCCTTTCTATGGAATAATTTTGTCCAAAATTTTTATTTCGTATAGAAAATTTTGTGAAAATTTTCATTTCTATAGAACATTTTTTTTTTAAATTTTATTTCTGTAGAAAATTTTGTAAAAATGTATGTCTACTTTGTCAACTGAATTATATTATCGTATTGGATCGATCTTTTTTTGATTTAAATATACACGTATGGAGCTTAACATATGAATTAGAAGATGGTGTTAAGGTAGGTTTTAAGATACCCTGCCCATCCGCAAGGCGTTACCGAACTTAAGTAATCGATTCTGGTGGCAGTGTTTTAGGAAGAAGTTTCTACGCATCCATGATGGAGGGTACATAAGCTTCGTGCCTGCCGAACTTTACGGCCGTATATAGACTTGTTAATGTTTCAGAAAGGTCGAATTTGAATTGAAAGTGGAATGTGTTCATCGAAATTTAAAAATCTAGTTTTTGAAATCGCAAATCCTAACCCTTTCAAACTCTACTTAAAAGGTCGAAAGGGAAACTTAAAAGGTCGAAAATAATACTTTCCATATGTTGGATAATAGTCGGATCTCAATGAAAACAAGTATAATACGGCCGTAAACTTCGCCCAGGCCGAATTTAGACCCTCTCACCATGGATTTGCGCGTAGGAACTTCTACTAAATAGGTCTGTCATCCCGCAGCAAATCGAATTACTTGGGTTGCGATAACACTTGCCGATGGCAAGGTATCGTATAAACTTTTTAACACTGTCTTCTTAAAATGTAAAGTTATGTCCATAAGGGGGTAATTTTTAAAAAAAAAAGGGCCGATTCAATACGTAATAAGTTCAGTTGACAAAATTTTCTATTCAAATAAAATTTTGACAAAATTCGTATAGAAATAAAAACTTGACCAAATTTTCTATAGAAATAAAATGTTGATAAAATTTTTCTATGAAGTAAAATGTTGACAAAATTTTCTATAGCAATAAAATTTTGACAAAATTTTCTATAGAAATAAAATGTTGACAAAATTGTCTATAGAAATAAAATGTTGACAAAATTTTCTACAGAAATAATTTTTTACAAAATTTTCTATAGAAATAAAATTTTGACAAAATTTTCTATGGAAATAAAATGTTTGACAAACATTGCTATAGAAATAAACTTTTTTAACAAAACTTTCATATGGAAATGAAATTTTGACAAAACTTTCTATAGTAATAAAATTTGACAATTTTTACATGGCTGTTAGAGGCCATATACTAACGAAATGTACAAATTTACAACCGCATCGGATGATTTGCCTCCTCCAAGAGGCTCCGGAGGTCAAATCTGGGGATCGGTTTATATGGGAGCCTATATATAATTATGGGACCGAGTATGGACCAATTTTTGCATGGTTGTTAGAGACCCATATACCTAACACACGTACTCAAATTATCAATTGGATCGATGGATTTTGGCTCATCCCAAGAGTGCTCCCAGAAGTTCAACAAATCTGGGGATCGGTTTATACTGGGAGTCATATATAGATTATGACCGATATGACCAAGTTTTTGCCATGCTCTTAGAGACCGTTATTACCTAACATCAGGAGTACCCAATTTCAACCGGAATCGGATGAAATTTTGCCCCTCCAAGAGGCTCCGTGAGGTCAAATCTGGGGAATCGGTTATATGGGAGAAGCTATATATATTATGGATCCGATATGGACCAATTTGTTGGCACTGGTTGTTAGTAGACGCGATATACCTAAAACATCAGGTACCAAATTTCAACGGATGCGGAGAATTTTGCCCTCCAAGAGGCTCCGGAGGTCAAATCTGGGGATCGGTTTATATGGGGGCTATAGTAATTATGGAGCCGGATATGGACCAATTTTTGCATGGTTGTTAGAGACCGAATACTTATGACCACGTAGCCGAATTTCAACGCGGATCTGGATGAATTTTCTGGCTCGGAAGGCTCGCGCTAGCCATATTTGGTGGATCGGTTAATGGCTATACGTAACACGTTGGGGCCCGATATGGCGCCATTTTCAATACCACGGCGACTACATCAATAAGCAACTCACTTGTGCCAAGTTTTCAAGTCGATAGCTAGTTTCGTTCGGAATTAGCGTGATTTCCACAGACCGGACGGACAGGCGGACAGACGGACACATGACGGACAGACGGACGGATGACGGACGGAACGGACGACATGCTTAATCGACTCAGAAGTTTCAGCCCACGAACCCAGAATATATAGTACTTTATGGGGTCTTAGAGCAATATTCAATGTGTTACAAACGAATGACAAAGTTAATATACCCCATCCTCATGGTGGAGGGTATGAAAAATCATCAAAAATCTCAATGTAGTGCATGTAAAAATCGACTTTGTTTAACGGTCGCAAAAGTGGAAAGTCGGAGCTTATTCAAACTTTTAAAAGACGAAAAATCGAGTTTTTCAAATTAGAAAAAAAAAAAACAGAAAATCATACAGTGTAGGATATCAGCCACGAGATAGTTTGAAACGCATACTGTCTCGGCTTTAAATTAAACCACTGGGATAGTCCAACCAGATTTTATGAATGTGGATCTATTTCTTGTGCGAGTTACAATCAAGTGAACAAACGTATTACACCCTTTTCAGTAGTAGTGTAGTAATGAAGGGCACATACAACATTTGTGTGTGTGTGCTCTTGTTTCCTTTCACAAAATTTCAAGCACCATAACAAAATATCGCAGCGTCGGTAATAAGAAATTATCATAAAAAGGGTTCTGGCAAAATGATCGTAAAAAAGTCGTAAAATTTTTGTTAGCATCGTTTGTATTGTTTACAATCAAACTTTCACTTATGCTCACAGCCTTGCTTTACACATCTCGCACCCGTGCTTGCTCTCTCTCTCTCGCTATCTCTATTTCGTTCTCTTGTACATATTGAGATATCACCATGAGGTGGATGATCTTCTTGTGTTGCTTGGGTGTGTGTGTGTATGTGTGTGGTGATTTTATTTTCTGCTTAATTTCTTTTAACCACATTAATCATTGTTGCAATTGCATGCGGTCAAATCGATAAAATCCCTATAAAAATTCTACTCGGCGATTATTGTGGGCCTGCTGCGATGTTTTGTTGTTGTTGTCTTCCTTACATTTAGAAGTTCGGTAGCTTTGATGCTAGGAGGTAGGTGGGTGTTTGTTGCAATGATCGTTGGTGGTAGACCTCGTTTAGTGTAAATATTGTGAAATTATAAAATACAGTCTATAAACAAATATAAAAGAATAATTGGTTGCTTTAATGCTCCTTTCCAATAGTTAACGATGCGGTGGTGTAGCATCTTTGAATTTTAGATGCAGTTTCAGTTTATGTGCCTGGTGGGTTTCTTTTGTTTTTTGTTTTCCAATGATGAAGAGAATTTGGAACCACATCAAAAGAAAGTTTGTTTAATTCTTGGCTAAAATAAATGAGATATATGTTTGGAAATAAACAATCCGGAGGGAAATTATTAGGAAGATTTCCTATGATGGATTGCCGACGATTATATAAACAATCGATGGCCAATATTGTGATTTGCCTTGTTGAATGCGAACGTATTTAGAATGCTCTAAGATAATTTATTTATATGACTTTGACACAAAGTCGCACACAAAGAAAGTGTTCAAATTTGAAGCAGTTTTTAAAAGGGACATTTTGTTGATATTTCTGGATGTTTCAAAGCTCCTCTGAGTGGTTTCACCGCAATGTGGAACGCCGTTCGGACTCGGCCGCTATAAAAGAAGTAGGTCCGTTTTGTCATACCTTCGCTATCATTGTAACATTTGAACGATTATCAGCTCAAAAGGCCCAAATGAAAAAATGTCGATTTTGGACGATATCAATAATTTCAGAATTTTATGTTAATTACTTAAAGACAACCTTAACTTTTGTTAGATTTTTGGTCAAATTAAAAAAACTTAGATAGTAAAAAACAAAATCAAAAGGTTCGGCGACTATATGTTTTCGATTTTTTATTACTCTCCATCATAGGATCGGGGCGTATATTAACTTTTTGTATTCCGTTATTGTAACCATCGTTAAATATTTGCCTCTTAAGACCCCATAAAGTATATATATTCTGGGTCGTTGCTGTGAAATTCTAAGTCCGATCTAAGCATGTCCGTTCCGGTCCGTCCGTCTGTTTGAAATCACCTGCTACATCTTTCCTAATCGGAAACAAGCTATCGGACTTGAAAACTTGGCACAAGTAGTTGTTAATCGATGTAGGTGGCCTGATGGTCTATTGAAATGGGCCATGTCGGTCCACTTTACGTATAGCCCCTATATAAAGGGGGACCCTCAGATCTTTTGGCTTGTGGAGCCTTCTACAAAAGCATATTTTCACATTCCGATCTGTGCTAAAACTTTGGGTAACATTGTTGTTCGGTATATGATCTCTAACAACCATGCAAGAAATTGTGTCCACATCGGTCCATTAATTATATTAGCCCCATTATAAACCGATCCCCAGTTTGCGGGAAAGCCTCAAAGAGAAGAAACAAATTTCATCGATTCCGGCCTGAAAATTTTTGCGTAATGATGTTGGTATATGGTCTCTAACAACATGCCAAAAACTTTCGGATCCATATCGCGTCCCATATTATTATATTAGGTCCCCCACATCATAAAGCCGATTCCCCAGATTTGGCTATGGTGGAGCCTCTAAGAGAAGCATATTCATCCGGATCCGGCTGAAATTTCGGCGGTGACATGATGTTGGTATATTTGGTCTCTAACCAATCATGCCAAAAAATTGGTCCACATATTATATTATAACCCCCATATAAACCGATTCCCAGATTTTGATTCGCGGATGCCTCAAAAGAGAAGCACAATTCATTCCAAACGGGCCGGTTGTAATTTGGAACATTGTGTGTGGCGGTGGTTACGTATATGATCTTTAACAGACCGTGCCCAGAATTCGTGCGTCCATATCGGTAAAATATAATATATATATAGCCCCATAAAAACGTTCTCCAGATTGACCTCCGGAGACCTCTTGGAGAAGCAAAATTGCATCCGTATCCGGTTCAAATTCAGCGAATCAACGTTCAGGTGTTAGTCATATGGTCGCTATTACAACCATACCAAAATTGGTCCACATCGGTTACATAATTATATATAGCCCCCATATTAAACTCGATCCCAGATTTGGCTTGTGGAGCCTCTCAAGGAGAAGCATCATTTCATCCGAGTTCCCCGGCCCTGAAACGTATACGTGAGTACATGATGTTGAGGTTATTATGGTAACTCTAACAACCAGCCAAAAATTGGTCCACATCGGCCATCCGTCATAATCCCATTCCCGAGAATTTGGCTTGTGGACGCGCTCAGAAGAGAAGCAATTTTTCATCCGATCCGCCTGAAATTATGGTACATGATGTTGGTATATGCGTCTCTACAATAACAACCATGCAAAAAACTGGTCCACATCGGTTCATAATTACTATATAGACCCCCATACTAAACCGATCCCCACGATTGGCTTTGCGGAAGTCTCCAAGAGAAGCAATTTCAATCCCAAGCCTGTCTGCAATTTGGAACATGCGTGGTTAGTTATATGATCTTTACCGGACAACCGCTGTCAAATCTTGGTCCACTATCGGATCCATACATTATATATAGCCCCCATCATAAAAGCGTTTCTCCAGATTTGACCTCCGAGCCTCTTTGGGTGAGCAAAAACATCCGGATCCGGTTCCAAATTTAGTGGAACGTCGGTGTTAGTATATTGCGCTACACCATCAAAATGGGTCCTCACACAAATTGTCCATATCGGTCGCAAACATTTGGCATGCCAAAAATCACCAATTCGGAACTTTGAAAATATTCGGTCAAAAAACTATGTCAAATTTCATAAAAGTGGCTTATCTGAAGTTCAATTTATCGTCATAGGTTGCCACTCGAGCCAACAATTAATCTAAAGTATTTTTTTCTATTAGAAAATTTTGTAAAAGTTTATTTCTATAGAAAATTTTGTTTAAATTTTATTTCTGTAGAATTTTTTGTATAAAATATTCTTTCTATGAAGATATTTTGTCAAATTTTTATTTCTATAGAAAATTTTTTGTGTAAAATTTTTTCTATTGTCTATAGAAATTTTTTTTAATTTTATTTCTTAGAAAAAATTTGTAAAATGTTATGTCTTACTTTGTCAAACTGAATTATTTAGTATTTTGGATCGATTTATTTATGATTTAATACCTATACACGTATGGACTTACATAGGAATTAGAAGATGGGTTAACGGAAGGTTTCTAAGATTACCTTGCCATCGGAAGCTTTACCGCAACTTATAAGTAATCGATTCGTGGGGCAGTTGTTTAGAAGAAGTTTCTACGCAATCCTATGGAAGGAGGGTATCATAACGCACGGCCTTGCCGAACCTTACGCGCGATATTACTTGTTTAATAATTGGTGCTCAATCATTAGTGGCAATTATTTACTAACCTTCGTAGGTGGCAATATCAACTTTACACCAGTGTTTTGCTAGAAAGTAGGGGTACATTCCGTATATGTAGGGTTTTTTCAACTATTTAGCGTCTTGTAAAGGGACGTAGAGGCCACAAACTGTATTGGGACATTTTCACGCTCAAACACAATTTGTAATAATTTTTACATTTTGGGTGGTCTTACGAAGGAGGAAATTAGAGCCGGCAAGGTTGATCGGCTCACCAATGTGGTTGGCTAAACAAACATGTACCACACATTTGCATTTGCCAAACAAAATCTAACAAAATTTGAGTTACCACATATCTTACCAAACAAATTATCTTCGATTTAGCAATTTTTGTTCAAAACTTTATTCCTGTAGAAAAATTTTGTTTCAACATTTTATTTCTATAGAAAATTTTGTTCAAAGTTGTATTTCTTATAGAATTTCTTCTTTTTCAAATATATTATTTCTAAAAAATTTTCTCCAAATTTCTATTTCTATTGGAACTTTTCTTCAAATTTTATTTCTATAGAATTTATTGTCAAATTTTATTTCTATAGAAAAATTTCTTCACAAAAAAATTTGTTTATTAGAAACTTTTTTTCTGAAATTTATAATTTTATAGGATTACAAAAAAAAAAAATACTATTTTGTGGTAGAATTCTACCAACCGTGGCAACTGTGGTGGTTAATCAAATTTATATTCTAAGTTATGTACGTTGCATATTCATGTTTTAAGATAATAAAGTACTTAGAACCATTTTTTTTTAAAATTTAACGAAAAATATACTAGGGAAAATTGTTTGGGAATGTATATGGGAAAGTAGGGGAACTTTTTTGTCCTTGTAGGGTAAACCGAACATTTTCTCTGGCAACACTGAATTATGAGCCTATAGTCAGATTTGACACAAAGCACCCATAGACACTGTACCCCTTATTTTCTTAAATATGCAACTGCGGTTTATTCTCCCAGACCTATATCAATGTTACCCACAAATGCTTTATGTTTTTACTTAACTTCAGTAAGGGTGTGTTTAGGGTATGATATAGTCGGCCCGCCCCGAACTTTCTTTTACTTACTTGTTTTTTTAATTGAAAAAGTTTTCAACCTCAATCAACTTTTTAATTGGGAATATTTTGGTGATATTTTTTTCTGTGTACATATATATTCCATTTAGAATATTTTCTAAAATAAATGATATCGTCTGCAGATACTCTCAGAGTCCCTATAAAAATATTTTCATAATATTCAGCTTTCAATCCAACATAAAAAATATTTGACAAACAGTTGATTTCGGCTTTTTATCGATTAGTCAAATATTCGATTTTCAACTTTTGTATCCCTAGTAAAACCTCGTATATTTTTTATAGTGTATGTAAAATTATAAAAAAAAATATTTTTTGTTTTAATAATTTCCAATTCCTTTGCTGGGATTCTAAGAGGACGTTAAACATTAAAGTAAATATTTATTGTTCAAAAATAATTTGGTTTTCCCATTCGATTTGCCAATGTTTATATTACCATTGGCCCCATAAAAAATCTTTAAATTTCTCGTATATTGTGACAAATGAGAATTTTCACTGAAGGGTCATTAACTTTGGAATCTGATTTGCCAGATTTCGGAACGGTATACGTAAATTTTCACAAGTTATTAATTAATTAATTTTTTATAATGTAATTATTCATAATGAGGAAAAAAATTCCATGTTGAAAATTTTTTCCAACATAAAATCAAACATTCATACCACCCATGGGTATATGGGGATGGGGGGATACGGATGCATATTATTCACACAGTATCACCCAATGATGTCTTAATACATTTATTATTAAATAAACTTATAAACAAATTAGTATTCAAACAATATTTAAAAAACAGAAATTATTCAAAACATATCGTTGGCTAACCCAAAATTGTTGTTGAGTCGACTCCGATCGTGTCTACAGATAGCCAACATGTTTTTTTTTTGGACGCTACCCAAGCAGTCAGGCAGGCAGCCCACTGAGTTTCAAATCCAATTTCAAATAAATAAAATGAATTCGGCCAGAAAATATTTTAATGAATATTTGAAATTTTCCTACAAAAAAAAAATAACTTGATATAACATTTTGTTTTAACGTTTTTTGCTCCTAAATTCTAAAGAAATACAATAAATTCGAAAGAGATTAACATTTTCAAATATCTATATCATATGTGTGAGGGATTTGTCTATGGCACAAATACCACAGCGCGCACAGTTCAACCTTTCTTGTTATGTATGTGGATGTACGTGGAAATTGTGATCATTAAATGTGGGCGTAATTAACGATCAATTTGTGAGATCAAAAATAAAAATGAAAATCTTATAAACAATGGGAAATCCTTGCATATAGAGCGAAATGATATCAGTGTATAAATATTGAAAAATTTAATTATTGTCCATTGTTTGTTGTTGTGCTGTGAGTGGCAACTGAGCGTTGAAACGAATTTATTGGTAAATAAATACATTTGCAATGTAAAATAAATATTTTGAAGGATTTACAATGAGTGGGGTATGGGCTTCTTTTAAATGACGATGACACTCATTACAGTCTCTCCGGAATGAGTTGAAGATGGAAAAGGAAAAAGAAGAAGAGATATCTGTGTTTGTTAACCGTGTTTTTGGTCCATTTTTTTTTTAGGATGGCGATACAAACACTCCGATCATTTTATTTAGTTCACAAACTACTCAAATTTGATAATGCGGAGAAAAGCAAAATTCGCAACTGGCCACTTTTCAGGGGCAAAGTAATCAACCTTCTTGTATCTTTCCAGGGCCAAAAAATTTATTTTGTGCGTCGGGAGGGCACAGCACCTATTTGGAACTTCAATGGCTTTAGAATCAAGGCTGCCGTTTTCAATTAGTGTGTTGCATTCGCAATCTCCGGTATGGTCCAGCTCATGGAGCCAAGTTTTCTAAAGGGTGGGTTAAAACAATTTCAAGGGCCGATGTTTGATTTTGAAATAAAACACAAACTATTTATGGAAATTTATTTGTAACTTTTATTTATATTATTATGATATATTGGTATTACTCAATTATGTATGGAACAAAATATCGGCCAAATGGCGCCGCGACCTCGGTGGCACACCTTCATCCGATGGTCCAAATTTTCGATGACGCTGAGGCATAATGGAGGTTCTATGCCGTTAATGTGCCGAATTATCTCATCCTTTAGCTCTTGAATTATTGCTGGCTTATCGACGTACACCTTTTTCTTTCAAATAACCCCAAAGTAAAAAAGTCCAACGGCTGTCAAATCACATGAGCTTGGGCGGCCAATTGAACATCGCCATTACGTGTGATAACACGGCCATTGAATTTGTTGCGCAAAAGAGCCATTGTTTCGTTAGCTGTGTGGCAAGTGGCACCGTCCTGCTGAAACCACATATCGTCCACATCCATATCTTCCAATTCGGGCCATAAAAAGTTCGTTATCATCTCACGATAGCAAACACCATTCACAGTAACTGCCTGACCGACCTCATTTTGGAAAAAATACGGCCCGATGATGCCCCAGACCATAAAACGCACCAAACAGTCACTCTTTGTGGGTGCATTGGTTTTTCGACAATCACTCTTGGATTCTCATTCGCCCAAATGCGGCAATTCTGTTTATTGAGCATCCACTGAGGTGAAAATGTGCCTCATCACTGAAGATGATTTTCTTCGAAAATTGATCATCCACTGTTGCCATTTCGTGGAACCATTTAACTCGTTGTTGGATTGTGTATCTCTCCATGCGTTTCAAAATTGAGTAAGTCTGAATAGAGAAATGTCAAATAAAATTCGGAAAAAACTTGGCGTTTTAGGTGTCGGTTCAATTCAACATCGGCCCTTACAATTTAACCGCCTTTTACCAGCTGCGGCTTAGATTTCGATAAAAAATCTAATCCCATTCACTTTTCGTTCCTAATTATCTGGTGTTGTTACCGTTTTTTGTCTCACTTTTTTGGAAGGCATACAACACTCGATCATTTTATTTGTTCACAAACTACTCAATTTGTAATGACTTCAAATCGGAGAAAACCAAATTCGGCAACTGGCCACTTTCAGGCAAGCGAATCAACTTCTTGGATCTTTCCAGCCAAATTTATTTGTGCGTCGGGAGCACTTGCACCTATTTGGAACTTCAATGGCTTTAGATCAGGCTCCGTTTTCAATATGTGTTGCATCCATTCTCGCGATATGTCCAGCTCATGAGCAAGTTTTCTACCACTGCGGCTTAGATTTCGATAAAAAATCTATCCTTCACTTTTTGTATCATTTCTGGTGTTGTCACCGTTTTTTTGTCCACTTTTTTGGAGGCGATACAATACTTCCAATATCGCGGTAACGTGCAATGGTACGAAAAATAATAGATTAGATTCACATTTAAAAGCTGGAAATCTCTAAAAATTACCATTTATAGTTTTCCAGCCAAATATAAAGCTGCCACACCCAGAGAAGGAATATGATCACCTCAAACATGTTTTAAGAGCAAAATGTTATTTTTGGGTGGTGACCATGTAACATGGTTTTCGAAACCATCTTATTTTCTCGGAAATAATGTATCTGATTTCGACAAGCAGGTTATATTTGACGATAAAATAACATTTTAGTGACAAACATGTTACATGGTCACCATACAAAAATAACATTTTGCTCTTGAAACATGTTTGAGGTGATCATATTCCTTCTCTGCGTGCACGCTTGAATTCAATCTCGAATAACTTTCTTGCCGAATGCAATAGATTCAAATCATGTTTTAAGCTTCTAAACAATTAAATGAACTTTTACTCGAATAAAATGTCAAATGATAGCAACCCGAAGCTGGTCGCAATACATATCAGTCACACTGTATACCGATTTAAACCCTATTTGACAAATCTCTGTGTCGGTACAAGACAAGCGTCTCAGAATTTCACCCTGATAAAGCATGTATAAAATTTGTATGTGTTGTATAAATCGAAATTTATGTGTTATTCAAGGCCAAAGGAAAAATTTTTACTGATATCTGGTCTGTACAAGTGATCCTCAATTCTGCAATTTTCTTGAAATTGATGGTAAATTGTCAAAAATGTCTTACATCAAAAACTAGGTCTTCCGTTTCTTGATATTTTGACGAAGAGAAGATCTATCCTTTTTGCTGATTTTCTTTGTGTAAAATTCATTGCGGTTGATCTCAATTTGCACCACTTTCGGATCGCAAGATATACATCCAAACCACATTTGTGACGCTGTTTTTACCGAGTGTGTATAACTACTAAGAGATAAAGAACTTCACGAATTCAATTGGAAGTGAGAAATAATCCATCACTGTTTTTAGAGGACATTCTCCCATTAGCTGATTCTTTAAATATAGTTCAAGTCCGAACATTCATTTTTGAAATGTCATCAATGATGATCTTTCCGCATCTTTCT